>PVKV010007584.1:0-85905 GCA_004027835.1 Alouatta palliata
GATGGGGCGGTGTGATCTCCCAGGTGTCTTGGTTGGGGGCGGTTCTCAGTTGAACCGACACCCCCAGTAGGAGGGGCCTGGGTGTTTCATTTCTGCAATGGGGATCTGGGCAGGTCACCAACAGTGCCCGTGACATTCCGCCTTCTCCATGGCCTCTAGAAATACTAAATTCTCTTCCCTTATTTAGGCAGAGGATTTAACCTCCCCACCACCCTAGTCCCCCACTCTCGAATACACTTTTGCAAACTGATCAAACCTCTTTACCTGCTCTGCAAAACACAGCCAGCTCCAGGCCTGGATTTAGAAGGCAAAGGATTTCAAAAAGCAGCTCTGTTTTCGTCACTAGATGCTGGATGCCTGGAAGGCCTCATTCTGAATCCTAGGTTGAATGCATTCACCTTGCTGTAGGCCATGGAGATTTTTTTATTTGTCTGGCAAAATTAAATGATAGTTAGCCCACCTTCCTGAACTTCGGGGTCAGTGGGCTGTCAGGGAGAGGGTGACCACCTCCACGTGACCCACTCATCAGCTTGGGTCCATCAGCAGGTGAAGCTGAAGCTCCTGAAGGAATTGTGTAATCCTGAGCTATGCAAGTTTATTTCCACTAAAAATATACCCTGAAACTGGGGCACGATGAAGGATTGCTGACAAACGAGGAACAGGAATGAAAAAAAAGACTCTGGGGCCATCTGACTCCTCACTGAGTCACCTCCACAGCGTCATAATGGAGCTCAGCGCGGACCCTCTCCACTCCTCACCGGCATCAGTGCAAGTTCAGGCAGCTCACTGAGGCTTCCGGGGGCTTGTGAGTCACCCTTAGGAGACACTGCTGCTGTCATGCAGCCCCTCATTTTCCCAGGAAGAAAATGGAGTGAGAGAGAATTTTTGCCCTGGGTCAGGCCACTAATTGGTGGTGGAGTCAGGGAGAGTCCATGCTGGCTGGCTGGTAGGTCAGTGCTTTCCCTCCTGCCTCCTTGTGCCTGAACTTCCTACATGCTTCCTAAAGAGGTGAAGGCATCCTCGCCCAATCAGTAAAGGATGCTTTCAGCTTCAAGTTGCAGAAAATCAGAGCAATGGCCACTGGACTGTAAAGACAATAGTGCTTACTTAATGAAGCCTCTGGAGGGAGATTATCAAGAAGGATCCAGGCTCTCTCCACACTGCCTTTCTCAGCATTTAACCTTTTCGGCCTCAAGCATATTACCTCATGTCACAAAATGGTTGCCACAGCTCTGGACATCAAGTCCTCATAAATGGTATCTGCAAGGTCTTTTAAGCTGACTGATGATGACACGGCCCCCACGTACACCTCTGGAGGGCCTTCTGGAACTAGAAAACCTGAAGTAACTGGAACGTGTAAGAACGATCAATCCCTGCCGCTCCTGACTAACCTGAGACATTCTTCTACTGTTTTTATTCCTGCCTCAATTGTCAAGGCCATTGGACTTTGTAACCGACCTTGGTCAACCTCGTGACTCCAGACCCTATGACCCCCTCCCAGCTTGCAAACCTATGAGCCTCTCCAAACTTGCAAAAAACCGCCATAAACTGTAACTTTTGTAACTGTCCACTGCTTACCCCAAACCTATAAAACCAACTCCTATTCATCCACCCTCCGCGGACTCTCTTTTCGGACTCAGCCCGCCCGCACCTGGGTGAATAAACAGCCATGTTGCTCGCACAAAGCCTGCTTGGGGATCTCTTTATTCAGAGCGCATGTTTTAACAGTATCCAAAGCTAGAAGGAGTCACACACACACACACACACACACACACACACACACACAGCTGCAGTCTCCCTAGGTAGCCATCTCTTCCACAGGGAAGCACATTCTTCTATAAGGAAGGAAATACTTTCCTTGCAGTTAATTGACCAGAATACAATTAACTAACTCCCAGCATCACACAGGGACTTTGTATTGAAAATCGGACAAGAAAACTTGAAGAATTGAAAGATGACAGCCGGGCGCGGTGGCTCACGCCTGTAATCCCAGCACTTTGGGAGGCCGAGGCAGGTGGATCACAAGGTCACCAGATTGAGACCATCCTGGCCAACATGATGAAACCCTGTCTCTACTAAAATACAAAAAAAATTAGCTGGGCATGGTGGCACGTGCCTGTAATCCCAGCTGCTTGGAAGGCTGCGGCAGGAGAATTGCTTGAACCCAGAAAGGGAAGGTTGCAGTGAGCCGAGATGGCGCCACTGCACTCCAGCCTCGTGCCTGGCAACAAACCGAGACTCTGTCTCATAAAAAAAAAAGAAAAGAAAAGAAAAGAAAAGATGGCGGGGGGAGGGTGAAGATGTCTCTTGATTCAGGGGCTGTGTCTGTAGCCCTGGCTGTGTGGGTCCATGCTAGAGGGTGCCTTAGAGCAGAAGCGGAGGGGCTGGGGAATTTGGGAGAGGCCCGCTGATTTCTGGGAGGAGGCAGCCAAGAGCCGACTTTGGAAACCTCTAGGGAAAGGGTGGGAGAGCCGCTGCGAGGGAGGAGAGAAGAGCAGTGAGGGCGGGGCTAGGAGCTGGGGCTGGGGCACGTGGCTAAGAGGCCAGGTGAGGCAGCTGGGAGAATCCAGCCCCCCAGGCAGCACCTGCACCTCCCTCCCAGCTCCACCTCTGCCACGGTGAATAACCTGGTCAGGTTGCTCCTCTCCAGGAGGGGTTTCAGCTTTTCTGTCCATTCCATGAGAGTTTGATTCGTTTTGTTTTTCATTCTCTTTTATATGTTAGTCACTCATTCAACAAATACTTACCAGACTCCTACAGGAAGCGTGTAATGTCAGAGTTAGTAGTGATCTTGGTTGACGGGCTTTACTGATCTTAGCCTCAGTTTCCCTGTCTGTAGAATGGGATGATCATTGTACCCACCTCCAAGTTTTCATGTTGATTGGAGAGATGTGCTGTGTGTAAAGGGCTGTGGACGGAGCCTGGGACATGGTAAGTGCCATGGACCCTGGATATATGGCAGTGAGGGAAAGTGGGAGAACTGCTTCCCTGGCACTGCCAGTCTAGTGCAGGATTCCTCAAATCCCATGATCAAATCATCTCTTCAAACAGAACGGTGATAACCGGTGGTAAGAGATCTGAAGCGGCATCACAGGGTCCTATGACCCTAGGACCTGGCCAGGCATAGGGATCATGGAAGGCTTCCATTAGGAAGCAGTTCTTAGGCCAGGATCTGAAACATGAGGAGGATCCTCTGGGTGAAGTGGGGGAAAGGAAACTACCAGGTAATGGGAGCAGTGTGTGTACAAGCGCTGAGGTGAGTGAGGCCAGCATGCTGGAGAGACTGAGAGGAGGCCCGAGGGTCGCAACTCTGGGTGGCAAGGAGATTCCAAAGAGGGAGTCGGGGCTGCCCAAGCCTGACCCCGTGGCTTTATGATAGACTTGGCATTTATCCTCAGAGAAATGGGAAGCCATTGAACGGCTATTAGCAGAGGAATGACATGATCATTGTGTGTGTGTGTGTGTGTGTGTGTGTGTGTGTGTGTGTGTGTCTAAAATATATATCTCAGCCAGGCACAGTGGCTCATGCCTGTAATCCCAGCACTTTGGGAGGCCAAGGTAGGAGGATCACTTGAGGCCAAAAATTTGAGACCAGCCTGGGCAACATAGTGAGACCCTGTGTCTTAATAAAAGGGGGTGGATGGTAGGAGACTTTTCTCTGCCTACTCTTTTGTACCTTCCTAATTCTGAAACAAGTGTTTACCAGTTTAAATCAATCAAACCCTTAAAAGTAAAGCAGCTCCTCTGGCTGCCACGTAGAGACCAGAAAATGGGCTGGGAGTAGAAGGCAGCAGTCAGCGGAGCACCCACAGGGGTCGTCTAGGGTCATACCTGAGATTCATTGCCTCATGCCAGGAAATTAAGGATAGGAACACACAAGGCACACCAGGAGGGAGGTTAAGAACAGGGGTTTAAATAGGCAAAAGAAAGAGAAATGTTCTTCCTGCAGAGAAAGAAGAGCTCCCAAGCAGATCCGGTTCCATGGTGAAATGCACAGTGTTTTACAAATGAGCTTGAGGACGCAGTGTCTGATTTACATAGGGACCAAAAGATTGGTCAAGCCAGGTGTGCCATTTTCATAACTCGAGAAGAAGCTGGCTTCTCTATCCTAATCTTTTCTTGAGACAGAGTCTTGCTGTGTCACCCAAGCTGGGGTGCAGTGGCGTGATCCTGGCTCGCTGCAACCTCCGCTTCCTGGGGTCAAGTGATTCTCCTGCCTCAGTCTCCCGAGTAGCTGGGACTACAGGTGCATGCCACCGTGCCTGGCTAATTTCTGTATTTACAGCAGAGACAAGGTGTCGCCACGTTGGCTGGTCTCGAACTCCTGATCTCAAAAGATACGACCTCCTTGGCCTCCCAAAATGCTGAGATTACAGGCCTGAGCCACTGCACCTGGCCCCTAATCTTTTATTATGCAGATGGGTTCTCCACGTGGCTGGCTCCATGTTGCCTGTTTCTTTCTGTACACGTGGTGACAAAGAAAAGAGAAAATGGAGCCTCCAGGTTGAACATACCTGGCTTCCAGACAGCCTTTTCCTATTGGCACAGCTGCTGGCATTCACCTGTGCCAGCTTCCAGCTTGTGTACCTATGTCTGTAGCTCGATTTTACAGGCTGCTCTTTGTTAGAAAAGAAATGATTTGGGGGCTGCTTTGTGTTAAAAGGGGAGCCTCACCGAGGACTCTCTTACCACCACTAACTGCCTAAATCATTTCTTTTTAGCTCCTGTATCAATGAGAGCTTGGACTTGGGGGGGTATAGAGAAGGAGATGGAGTCAAAAATATTCATAGGCCAGGCGCGGTGGCTTACGCCTGTAATTCCAGCACTTTGAGAGGCTGAGGTGGGCAGATCACCTGAGGTCAGGAGTTCGAGAACAGCCTGACCAACATGGCAAAACCCATCTCTACTAAGAATACAAAACTTAGCTAGGCATGGTGGTGGGCACCTGTAATCCCAGCTACTTGGGAGGCTGAGGCACGAGAATCGCTTGAGCCCCGGGGGTGGAGGCTGAGGCACGAGAATAGCTTGAGCCCCAGGGGTGGAGGCTGCAGTGAGCCGAGATTGTGCCACTGCACTCCGGGCCTGGATGACAGGGCGAGACCCTGTCTCCAAAAAAAAAAAAAGAAAAGAAAAGACATTCATGAAGTAAAACTGAGCTCCCTTGATAGCCCCTCCCACTCTGATTCTGCCCTCATCTGAATGGAAGAGTCTGAGACAGGAAAGAGGTTTCTCTGGGGACATTTCATCCAATACTCCTTTGTCTCTAAAAGATGCTTGCTTTGGACTGGTGACAGAAGTGGAGTCTAAAGAAAGAACGTGGGACCTGAGCGAAAACAGCAAGGGACGGTGTTAGAGGTGGACCATTCCGGCAGCCTCTTCCCTCTAGAACTGTTTCCTCTGCCTGGCAGAATCCTGGATGGTGGAATACTGAAGGGATTCATCTACCTATAGTTGCAGGCAAACATATGGTTCATCGTACCCACATGGCGTTCCGAGCACACCCTGTCTAAGGCAACAAGAACCTCCTACCTGCTAGCTCAAGGGAGGCATCTCACATGAAGAATGAAGCCAATTCTATGACTTGAGGTTTGGGGGAGTGTTTGTTGAATGGAACACATGACTTCTGTTTAAAATGCAGATGCCTTTAGACAACATATGCAGCTAAAATTTATCCAGCAAGAGTACAAAGCAATCCTTATAAAGCTGTGAGCCACATGGCTCAGTTTCACAATAGGGTCATAGTCAGAGAAACTCAGTTCACCAACCAAAGTAACACCAGTTGACAGTGTCTCATAAACAGACACCCCATCTGACCCAACAAGTGCATTCAGGTACTTAGGCAAGAAAAATGAAAACGTATGTCCACACAAAGACTCTTACATAAATGTTCACAGCGTCCCTATTCATAACAACCCCAAACTGGAAATGACCCCAGCACCCATCACCTAGTAAATGCATAAACATATTGTGATACGCCTGGTATATTGCTCAGCAATAAACAGGAACAAAGATGGACGCATACACCAGCGTGGATGACTCTCCTGTCTACTCCTATGAGATCAACTTTTTCAGCTAACACACATGAGTAAGAACATGCAGTATTTATCTTTCTGTGCGTGGCTTATTTCCCTTAACATCATGTCCTCCAAACTCATTCACGTTACCATGAATGACAACATTTCATTCCTTTTGATGGCTGAATATTATTCTATTGTGCATATATACCACATTTTCTATTGATGAACACTTAGTCTGATTTCATATCTTGGCTATTGTGAATAGCGCTGCAATAAACATGGGTGTACAGATATAGCTCTTCGAGAAACTGATTTCATTTCTTTGGATATTCGCCCAGTAGTGGGACTGCTGGATCAAACAGCAATTCTATTTTCAGTTTTTTTGAGGGACCTCCATACTGTTTCTATAATGGCGATACTAATTTGCCTTCCCACCAACAGTGTATAAAGAGTTCCTCTTTCTCTGCCTCCTTGCCAGTATTTGTTAATTTTGTCTTTTTAGTAATAGCCATCTTAATTGGGGTGAGATGATACCTCATTATGGTTTTGATTTGCATTTCCCTGATGATTAATGATGTTAAGTATTTTTCTCCTATGCGCATTGCCCATTCATATGTCTTCTTTTGAAAAATGTCTATTCAGATTATTTGCCCACGTTAAAATTAGATTATTTGGCTTTGTTCTTGTTACTGTCGCGTTTCTTATGTATTCTGCTGGCCTCAAACTGCTGGCCTCAGGTCATCCTCCCTTGGCCTCCCAAAGGACTGGGATTACAGGTGTGAGCCACTGCACCCAGCTTTTATAGGTTCTGTTTATTACTTCCCTATCAGATGAATAGTTGCAAATACTTTCTCCCACTCTGTAGGTTGTCTCTTCACTCTGTTGATTGCTTCCTTTACGAACAGAAGCTTTTTAGCTTGAGATAATCCCATTTATCTATTTTTGCTTTTGTTGCCAGTGCCAAAAAACATTTTGCCCAGGGAAATGTCCTCCCAAAGTGTCCCCCCAATGTTCTCTTCTAGTACTTTGATAGTTTCAGGTCCTGTATTTAAGTCTTTAATCCATTCTGATTTGATTTTTTCTACATGGTGAGCGATGGAAGTCTAGTTTTATTTTTCTGCATATGTATATCCAGTTTTTCCAGCAGCACTCATTGAAAAGACTGTTCTTTCACCACTGAATGTTCTGGGTGCCTCTGTTGAAAATCAGCTGGCTGGTCTCAGTGGAGACTCTACTGTGGGAGGGAGACTGAAGTGGGACCTCGATGGATAGCTCAATGGCACTACCATGCGCGCGAAACTACCTGGCGCTCACGGTGCAGGAGCACCTGGGATTCCACCTGCCAGACCCCGAATTGTAATTGTCTGATGTTGAAGCTTAAACGCCTTAGGAAATAAAGTCTTTGCTTTCGTTTTTTGGAGGTCAGTTCGCGAGCAGTCAAAGAAACATGGCAAGTCACCATTTTGGATTCTTAACATTCCCTCCGAAGATACTGCAAGAAATTGAATGAGATGGATACTGCGTGCCAAATCTATATGTCAACTGTGGGGTCCCGGACAATCTTCTGAGGAGCTGCATGGTTCTCTTAAAAATTACCCTGTGGAGAAGATGGTTCCATTTCTACATTCAGACTCTGCATGTAAAATAAAGATTCACATTTTTAATAAGACATTGACACAAGAAGAGAAAAATCAAGCGAACAGATGCATGTAAATTTCTCCTATTTCAAAAAAAAAAAGTGAGTTTAAAAAAACGACAACATATATTCTCTGTTTTGGAGGATTGTGGTTTGGATCCAAACTGCATTCCTGAGAATCCACATAATATTTATTTTGGTAGATGGATTGCAGATGGACAGAGAGAGCTTACAGTGTCAAAAAGGGGCACTTTGCTGGAAATACAAGGTGGATGCTGGTTTGTCATTCATCATGGCTAACCATGGGAAAGTGAAAGAAAATGATATTGTCTTTGGTCCATTTGTTGAAACAGCAGTGTACTGTTAATTGTAACTGTAAATTGGGTCCTCTCAAAACTCGCTCCAACCAAATGGATGAAGTTGTGTTTAAGAATGCAAAGGAAAGCTTTTCTGTTCCCCTTGACAACTAGCTCTTCCAGTTGGCCTCATGATAGCGTCTGCTCATTTTGGTGCATATGTGTATGTGGCAGACACAGACTACAGCACAGTTCATGGCTTGGGAAAGGCCAGTAGGAAAAAAACAGATATGGAAAGGACCAGAAGAAAACATTAGGGCCAATCTTTTTCAATATGGTTTACAGAAGTCTTTCCTTGATGTCCTGGTTTCAGACGCATCTAAACCTTCCTGGAGAAAGGGCACATATTTTGATGCAGTCATACTGATCCCCCATATGGTATCATAGAATCTACATGAACAGGTTCACAGAAGGAAATACCGACAGAGATAGAAAAACGTGCAGAAAGCCATGTTCCTGTTTCCTTGAGTTATCATCTGAGTGATACGTTTGTTGACTTGTTAAACTTCGCAGCTGAGACCCTCGTGTTAGGTGGAAGAGTAGTAGTCTATTGGTTACCAGTGTGTATACCAGAACACACTGAAGAGATGGTGCCCTGGCACCCTTGCTGAAACTCGTTAGCAACCATGAGCAGAAGCTTTCCAGTCACTCATCAGGATGCCTGATCACAATGGAAAAGGTGAAGAAATTTGAGAACCGGGACCGGTATTCATGTCTGCAAAGTGATCGTTTTCCGCCATACCAAGGTCATAATTGCTTCCGTGAGAAATATTTTAGTGGGATGACAGAAAGAATTCCCAAGGAAAAACAATCCAGCCAGGAATGAAAATTAAGATTTTGACAGTGAAGAAAGGGTAAGAATTTGATAGAAAAGACATCTGGATGTGAACTTTCTTTTTTTTTTTTTTTTTTTTGAGACGGAGTTTTGCTCTTGTTACCCAGGCTGGAGTGCAATGGCGCGATCTCGGCTCACCACAACCTCCGCCTCCTGGGTTCAAGCAATTCTCCTGCCTCAGCCTCCCGAGCAGCTGGGACTACAGGCACGTGCCACCAAGCCCAGCTAATTTTTGTATTTTTAGTAGAGACGGGGTTTCACTATGTTGACCAGGATGGTCTCATCTCTTGACCTCGTGATCCGCCCGCCTTGGCCTCCCAAAGTGCTGGGATTACAGGCGTGAGCCACCGCGCCCGGCCCAATGGATGTGAACTTTCATGTATGATCCAGACAATCTGTCCTGTTTTAAAATATTTTATATCAAAAAGATACAAAGTAAATTGTGCAATGCTTTTAAACTTATCTTTGTTTTATAGACTTTTTTGTTGTATATGTCAGTCTTTTAAATCTTATTTAATTTGTATTTGTACTTTCAAGTATTAATGGATATTGACTCAAAACAGTTTTTTAAACAATTAATCTACAAAGGAAATTAATGTTGTTGACTTTTTTTTTTTTGAGACAGAGTTTCATCATCAAGTGATGAGAATCACTTGAACCCAAGAGGCAGAGGTCGCAGTGGGCCAAGATCGTGCCACTGCACTCCAGCCTGGGCAAGAGAGTGGGACTCTATGTCGGAAAGAAGAAAGAAAAAGAAAAAGAGAAAGAGAGAAAGAAGAGAGAGAGAGAAAAAGAAAGAGAGAGAAAAAGAAAGAAGGAAAGAAAGAAAGAAAGAGAAAGAAAGAAAAAGCAAAAGAAAGAATTTATTCATTAGGTAGATTTGTTTAATTTGGTTTATGATTGTCACTGATTTACATTGCCAGTAACAAACCATACTGAGAATTTCTGAGAAAAAAAAAAGAAAGAAAATTAGTTGGCTATAAACACATTGATTTATTTCTGGATGTTTCATTCTGTTCCATTGATCTATATATCTGTTTTTATGCAAGTACCATGGTTATTCTGGTTAAGATAGCTTTGCAGTATATATTCAAGTTAGGTAGTGGGATGACTCCAGCTTGCTCTTTTTGCTCAGGATTGCTTTGGCTATTTGGGCTCCCATATAGATTCCGAGATTTTAAAAAATATTTCTGTGAAGAATTTCAGTGGTATTTTGATAGGGATTACAAGTGAATCTGTAGATCACTTTTGATAGTATGACCATTTTCACAATATTAATTCTTCTAATTTGTGAACATGTGAAATATTTCCAATTTTTGCGATCTCTTCAATTTCTTTCATCAGTGTTTTATCATTTTCTTTGTAAAGATCTTTCACCTTCTCGGTTACTTTTATTCTTAGATATTTTAGGATTTTTGTATTAATAGTTACCATAGGTGAGATTGCTTCCTCAATTTCTTTTTTGGCTAATTCATTGTTGGTGTATAGAAACACTACTGGTTTTTCTATGTTGATTTTGTATCCTGAAATTTTACTGTATTTGCTTATCAGTTCTGTTATATGTAAACTTTTGGTGCCACAAAGAAAAGTCAGTACTGGGACAAAGGGTCTCTCAGCAAAGCAATTCTTTTTACTTCCTTCAGAAAGGGTACCCTCACTAGCAATCTTGCCACCAGAATACAACAAACAAAGGAAAAGCAGACATATTTATTCCTCACACATTTGGGGTTGTCCTTACTGCTGTGTCTGATTTCCATTGGTTGGAGCCAGACCTCACAATCTAAACTAAAACCCGATTGGCTGACAACTTAAAACTTTTCTAAACAGGGAAAAGCAGTGGAGAACAACAAGGAAGTCCAAATAAGGAAGGGGCATTGTCTGCAAGATGAGACATGCCTGTGAGCTCGTCCAGCACAGATATCTTGGTTAAAGTACGAGGACATAGAATGTACTATGTGCCTGTGAGCATGTCTAACAGCTACATAGGATGGGGCTTAACAAATAGCTACTAACAAAAAGCAAAAAGACTTGAAGAAAGTGTTTACAAACAAACTACTATTTCTAACACTTATGATTTTTCTTAAACAAGAAAGGAACCTTTGAAGTGGAACTTTTCCACTTCCCACAATTTCTAAGAGTTTTTTGATGCAGCTTTTAGGGTTTTCTATAAAAAAATCATGTCATCTGCGAACAAGGACAATTTGACTTCCTTCTTGCCAATTTTGATTCCCTTTATTTATTTATATTTCTTGCCTAATTACTCTGGCAAGGACAAAACTGGAAGTCTTCTTGAGAGGAAGAGCCTTTGAGGAATGGGATGATGGAGGAGCTGGGTGGGCACAGCTGTAAGTCCTGTCTCCAACAGAACAGTACCCCCATGCCACCATAGGAAAAAATGGTTTTGCTTAGCTTTTTAAAAGTTTGGGAAACACTGGATCTGATTGATATTCCTAAAATCCCTTTCAGTTCTGACATTCTATAGTGCAATATCAGGCTAGGGAAATGCAAAAGAGTGAGTATTCATGATTTGTTCTAATTTAATTTAATTTAATCCTCACAACAGCCCTATGCAGTGAGAGCTATTTAACGCAGTTCTTCCATATAAGACACGTAGGCTGGGGGGTGGGGGGAGTGAAATTACTTCAACCAAAACACACAGCCAGTGTGGATCTTCTGAGCCACACATGCAAACTCCACCATCCACATGCCTTTTAGATCAATCCCTGGCACCCTCAGTACCTTAAGAGGGGTGCAGACAAAGCAATGGGGGGCAGCGATTGGGGGTGGTGATTTCTGGCTGAAATAAAAGCCTCTATGAAGAGTTCCCTTGGAGCTGAGCTTTGAAGGCTGGACAGGGAGCCTACCAGGAGCAGGAATGCATGTAAACAAAAGCACAAGACAGGGAAAGCCCAGGGTGAGTTCTGGACAGCCCACAATGGCTAATGTGTGAGTGGGGAGCTAGGGAAGGGTCCTGTAGGAGAAGAGAGAGGTGGGCCTGGAGAAGCAGGTCAGAGAGGGGCTTATCTTAACAATTAAGTCCTCCTGGCAAAGAGGTGGTGTGGATTCTATGCATGAGCAGAGAGAAAGGAAGAGAGCAAGCTCTCTAAAGGCAATGTCCGGCTCAGGGAGAGAAGACAGGTTTTGCCTTCTTTCCATGTTTGCCAGGAGCCATAAGGGAGGATGAATGAATTAAACCAATATTTATTCACCACCTCTCAACCCCAGGGTCTGCGCCAGATGCTTTCATTCATACTAACTTATTTAATTTTCATAATAAGCTCGTAAAATAAGGGTTATTATTCTCAAACTCTCACTTGGCAAACATATACAGAGTGCTTACTATGCCAGGCACTTTGCTTAGCCCTGAAGAGACAGAGATGAGCAAGACAGTGGAACGAAATGATTTAAAGCCCAAGGTTTGAATCACAATTCTGTGTTTTACTGGCTCCATGTCATTGGCTCAGTTACCTCTCACTTTTCTCATCTACAAAACGAACTTCATAATAGCACCTGCCAGGGACTCTTCTAAAGCCTATTAGAAAGCTTGGCTGCCGAAATGGCATGTGAACTCTCAGTCGCAGCTGATTGGATAAGGGGGCGGGCGCTCTACCTGTAGGCAGCCAGCCCATTGGCCACCGGCTTATGACGTAGCCTACGGAAAAGGAGGTGGAGCCTAATTCTCTCCGTATTCCAAGCAGAACAAAAAGCAGTAATTTATTCGCACGCACCCACAAAGGTTGGAAAGATAAGAACGGGCATGGTAGTTCTCACCTGCAATCCCAATACTGTGGGAAGCTGAGGTGGGAGAACAGCTTGAGGCCAGGAGGTTTAGACCAGCCTGGGTCTAAATTTTGTGAGACCCTGTCTCTACAAAAATAAAAATAATTAGCCAGATGTGGTGGCGCACACCTGTGGTCCTAGCTACTTGGGAGGATAAGGTGGCAGGATGGCTTGAGCTCCAGAGGCAGGGGCTGAAGTGAGCGGTGATCGCCCCACCCACTCCAGCCTGGATGACACAGGAAGACTGTCTCGGGGGAAAAAAGGTTGGAAAGAGATATGGAGGCTTCCATTTTCCTACCTTTTGAAAACCACATGGTTTGACTACCCAAGCCAAACCTCCTCTGATGTATCTGGTGCTGGTCAGTGTTCAATGCAGGTTAGTATCCAATGTCCCCACCACAAAGCTGCAAGTTGAACGGGCAGAGATGACTCACCTCACTTTACAGATGAGAAAACTGAGATGCACAGAGCAGTGACTTTGAGCATCCCAAAGCATCCCATGGTGAAGCTGGTGTGCAAATTCCAGTCTGGTTCAGCTCTGAATCTGCACTGTGTCCATTACTCAGGCTTCTAGTTTTTGTTTGTTTGTTTTTTGAGACTGGGTCTCACTCTGCCTTCCAGGCTGGAGTGCAGTGGTGCCATCTCGGCTTACCGCAGTCTTCACCTCCTGGGTTCAAGGATTCTCCTGCCTCAGCTTCCTGAGTAGCTGGGACTACAGGCATGCACCATCACGCCTGGCTAATTTTTTCTGTATTTTTAGTAGAGATCGGGTTTCACCATGTTAGTCAGGCTGGCCTCAAACTCCTGACCTCAGGTGATCCGCCCTCCTCAGCCTCCCAAAGTGCTGGGATTACAGGAGTGAGCCACCGTGCCTGGCCAGGTTTCTAGTTTCGACTGGCTCACCGGGAGTTCAAGAGGAAAGCGTGTTCACTTTGTAGTTTAATAGAAATAAAAAATCATATATACTATGGAAAACGTTTGAGATGAAATATGGTACATTTTTTTCTAGCTTTTATTTGGTATACGGTTGAGATCCAGGCCCTGTGTACAAAACAGCCAGGGCTGCATGTCAATTCCCTGTACCAGTAGAGAGCAGAGGTGATGGAGGAGTAATTCAGAAAAATGGGCAACCCCTGAGCACTGCCAGCTTTCCTCTGGGACACTGAGGGTCTTTTTCAGCCTGTTAACTGATTTAGAAATCCTAAAAATCGTTTTTGTGCGGATATTCCTCAAAGTGGGTGTTGAGGAGTTAGGACATCTGTCTATTCTGCTACGCTTGGCCTCTGAGCTCTACAAATTGGCACCTCTTTCCAGCTAATCTGCTGGAAACAAATGCTTGGTGCCACAAAGAAAAATCAGCACTGAGACAAAGGATCTCTCAGCAAGCAATTTTTGCTTCCTGGACTGCAGGAAGGGTACTCTCGCTAGCCATCTTGCCATGGGAGTACAACAAACAAAGGAAAAGCAGATGTATTTATCCCTTATGCATTTGGGGTGGTCCTTACTGCTGTGTCTGATCTCTGTTGGCTGGAGCCAGATATCACAATTTAAACGAAAACCCAATTGGCTAACAACTTAAAACTTTTCTAAACAGGTAAACGCAGTGGAGAGCTGGGACATACATGTGAGCACGTCCAGCACAGATATCTTGGTTCAAGTACAAGGACATAGAATGTACTACGTGTCTATAAGCATGTCTAACAGCTACATAGGATAGGGCTTCACAAGAGTTATTAGCACACTTATGATTTATTCTTTAACAAGAATGGGAACTTTTCAACTTCCCACATAATCTTACATTCAAACATCCAAGTGCTGCTAAAACTCCAGCCAGGATCACTCACTCATTGAGTCAACATTTATTGAGCCCTTACTATGGGTCGGGGACTGTCCAAAATGCTGGGGATAAAATAAATGGTATCCCAGTGATATCATAATAATGTCTGTATGTTCCTGGAGCTTATAATTTAGAGTGAGATATAGACGTTAATCAAATAATCATGTATATAAATATAAAACGCAAATTGCAGTCTGTGAAATGAAGGTAAACTCCAGAGTGTGATGACTGATTATTAGTGAGAAACTTGGCATACTTTGGGGGCGAGTGGGTCTGGGAAGGATCCTCTGAGGAAACCATGGCTCCTTCTGAGGCCTGACACCCATAGTCTCATATCCCCACCCCACTCCCACCTGACCCTGATCATCCCCACTGCTAAGCCTTCCCTGGAACTGGTGTTTCAAACAGCCTCATCTGACCACACACTCCTCTGCCTGGAAGGTGCTAAGAGTTATAACATCTTACAACATGGCCCTTAAAGCTAGGGACTTCCAGGCAGGATGTGTAGCCTGTGCAAAACCTAGGGGAGTGAGAGCCAGAGGGTGATCCCTGGGGGAAGTCCCAGCAGGTTGAGGCACCATCTCCAGAGAGGGGACATCCCTGCCCCCACGTCCACTCCATCATTTAAGTCCAAAGAGGCTATGTCTTGAACACGCCTCTAATCCACCCACTGTAACTCACCTCCATGGTCATGGTCTCGGTCCAGGCCCCCTCATACTGGGGCTGGGTCACAAAAATAGCCTGCTTTCCTCTCTCCCTGCCCCTGGCCTTGACCTTCTCCCTGCAGCGTCTAGAGCACTCTGGACCACATTAATGCCCTGCGGCCGCATCGCTCCCCCGCATTTAAAATCCTTTGGAGGCTCCCATCACTGCCTACTACTTACTGGCCTGAATTCACAACCCTGTACCCCCTGACTTTGGGCAATCCCTGAGCCCTGCCAGCTTTCCTCTGGGACACCTGAGGGTCTTTTTCAGCCTGTTAATGATTTTAGAAATCCCCAAAATCATTTTTGTGTGGATATTTCTCACAAAGATTTTTAGGATTTCTAAAATCCTAAAAAACTGAAGAAAGTGCCATGCTGAGTGGTTTCATCCACAAATACGCCAAGTAGTGGTTCTGGTGCCCATTCAGGAGGAGGCAGAGTGACTAGCCTGGTTGTGCAGCTGGGGAGGAGAAGTGGGGTTCACATCCATCTGTCTGCAGAGCAGCTCCCCCTCTACCACACTGCTGCTCCTGTGTGAGAGCACACGTGCGCTTTCCCCAATGCAATCTGATTTTACTCCCCCAGCAACCCTCAAGACTAGCCCCATTTTACAGATGGGAAAACTGAGGCTGAGAGAGACAAATGACTTGCCCAAGGCTGCACTATCAGGAAGTTGAAGAACTGGATCCAAATCCAGATCTGTCTCCAAAGTTGGTGTTACAACATACACTCAGCATGCTCCTCCCCCTTTTCTGGGTCTCAGTTTCCCCATCCGTACTGCTCCTCCTCTACCGCATTGCTGCTCCTGTGTGAGATGCCATCCATTCCTGGGGCACAGACTGGTCAGCTGTGGTCCCTAGAATGTGCCTTCTCCTTCTCCCAGGGATGTCCAGGGTAGGGAGGGGGCTAATTCTGAGAGAGAGGGAAGAACGGGGCCATTTGTCTGTGGGTTGGGGAGGAGGGTGACCCAATCTTCAATAAGCAGAGTTTCTGAGCTGGAAGGCACTTGACAGATGGTACAGGTGCCAGTGTAATGGAGAAGGTGAGGAAACCGATCTAGACCCTGGCAGAAAATACCTACAGTTGCATTGATTAGAACCTCCTGGGAAGATCCAATCACTCCCTTCCATAGATAAGGTGTATGGGGGTAGGATCGGGTATTGGCTGATTGGGCCGGGCCAACTGAGAGGAGAAACCAGCCAACTTCTCAATAAAGAAGGTGGAAAGGAAGCTGAGCAGGAAGCAGGTGGTCTGGTTCTCCTGCTCCCCCAGCCCGATCTGCCATTAATGCGCAAAGAGGAAAGAACTTTAAGGGAGACCTGGCACATGCGATACACCATCCATGCCCTTTCCCCAGTGCAATCTCACTTTACCCCCACAGCAACCCTCATGATTAGCCCCATTTTACAGATGGGAAAACTGAGGCTGAGAGAGACAAATGACCTGCCCAAGCTCCACTGCCAGGAAGTTGAAGAACTGGATCCAAACCCACATCTGTCTCCAAAGTTGGTGCTAAGCCATACACTCAGCATGCTCCTCCCCTTTTCTGGGTCTCAGTTTCCCCATTTTTACAATAACAAAGTTTTTGAAGAAATGACCTCTAAGGCTTCATCCTAGGCTGGAGCATGCTCGCAGAGCCAACCGCACCAGCACTTTAGTTCTAGGAGCGAGAGCACAGCACCTGCCCTGTGCTGAGGACGGGAAGATTAAGAAGACCTGGTCCCTGATCTCCAAGAGTGTGCAGTCTGTAGGGGACAGACAGTTTAGGGGATGGTCCCAGTACCACGCAGTGAGTACATGCCGAGTCCTCCCAGGGGCCTAGCCCAGGACTCTTGAGAAGACAATGAAGAATACATGCCCACCACAGCTCCTGGGCCCCAGGATCTCCCCTCCTCCTCTGCTCCCTCGCTTCTGTCTCACAGGTTGTTGAAATATGGACGAGCTGGCAGTGGTACTGCCACCAGCAGGCACCCACGTCGTAGGGAGGGTGATGGATAGCCTTGATTACACTGGCCCGGTGGTGGAGGGTGGAGGTGGAGGCAGGGAGGGAGGGAGGGCAGTGGTGGATGCATCTCAGAGCCCTGCCCCACCTTCTCCCAGGCTCCTCTAGCTGCCCTTGTCTGGCCTCTCCCACCCTCCCAGGCACTGCCAGGGGCTCCATCCCAAAGGCGATGTTGCCTGTGACACTCCTTGGTGCCTCGCAGCAGCCCGTGGTGGAGAAAGGGCAGGAGTCTGCCTGCAGAGGACAGACAGATGGCCGTGAGCCCTTAAGAGGGGAGGCCCCTGCAGAGCCGGTGGCTGTGTTGGGACCAGAACATTTCCCTTCCCCAGCGCAGTCCGTGCTCGCTCCCTGCCCGTCAAAGCCTGTCCAGCTCTCAGGGGTACTGGCAATGATTCGGAGTGCAACGTCACTTGGGGGATCTGAGTTCTACCTCTGGAGTCAGTGTCCTGAGTTCGAATCCCAGCTCCGCCATTCAGGTGCCCTTGGGAAAATTAGTTAACCTCTCTCTGAGGCTCCGTTTCCTTGTCTGTTAAATGGAATTGATGATCCTACTCTCCTCCTGTGAGGTGAGAGAAGCCAGCCTCCCAGATCCCTGTGCCTCCCAGATCCCTCCTGAGGCTGAGTCAGGTCTCTGAAGGATTCAGCTCATCCCCACCTCCTCTCTTTCGTCTCTCCTTCTTCCTGGACTGCCTTACCCCCTCTGCACCTGGTGAGCCCTGGGCTCCTATTCAAATATCACCTCCACTGGAAACCTTCCCTGCCCACCATGTTTCTCCATGGGGCTGGCCACTCCCAATTTGGAAACACCACTAGGTCTCAGCCATCTCTGCATCACAGCCCAAGCCCCGCCGTGCAGCGGCCACTGGCTTATCTGCTTCTCCTTCACAGTGGGCCCCTGGAGAGCAAGAATCTGACTCGGTCCTCCTCCTGGAGCTGCAGTGCTGGGCAGGGTGGCTGAGCAGAGCTGGGCTCACTTGGGATGAAGAAGAAACTTCCATGGAGGAAGCCAGGCTTTCTACCTCCCACAGGCATGGGACTTTCCGCAGGAGACTGGACATTGCAAACTGATTTTGGCAACCTCAAGGACAGAGCAGCCAGGGGGAACTCTCAGGACATGTGACACAATGTGAAGAGATGATTAGACCGGCAGAGGCTCTACGAGCCCCCCAGATCCCATCCTGCCACCAGCTGCCTGTGTCCCCCAGGCATCAACCCTCCTTGTTGCAGGATGGCTAAAACTTAACACTGGGGCCTGCCAGTGCCAGCCCCATCTTTCCCAAATCTCCTTGCCCCCCGCCTACCCTCACCCAGTGTCCCTTACTCTCTCCCATGCACATATTCCTTATTTTATCTTTGAGCCAGTCTCACTCTGTCTCCCACGCTGGAGTGCAGTGGTGGGATCTCTGTTCACCGCAACCTCCGTATGGGAAGTAAAAGTTCCTCTTCAAAGTTTCCTTTCTTGTTAAAGAATAAATCATAAATGTGCTAATAACTCTTTGTGTAGCCCTATCCTATATAGCTGTTAGACAGGCCATGCTTACAGGCACGTAGTACATTCTATGTCCTCATACGTTAACCAAGTATCTGTGCTGGACGTGCTCACAGGCATGTCCCAGTTCTCCATTGCTTTTACCTGTTCAGAAAAGTTTTAAGTTGTTAGCCAGTCAGGTTTTAGTTTAGATCGTGAGGTCTGGTTCCAACAGAGATCAGACACAGCAGTAAGGACGACCCCAAATATGTAAGGGATAAATATGTCTGCGTTTTCTTTTTCCTTTTTTAATTATTTATTTATTTATTTTATTGCATTTTAGGTTTTGGGGTGCATGTGAAGAACATGCAAGATTGTTGCATAGGTACACACATGGCAGTGTGATTTGCTGCCTTCCTCCCTATCACCTGTATCTTGCATTTCTGCCCATGCTCTCTCTCCCCAACTCCCCACCCCCCATGTCTGCTTTTTCTTTGTTCATTGTACTCTCGTAGCAAGATGGCTATCGAGGGTACCCTTCCTACAGGAAGTAAAAATTACTTGCTGAGAGATCCTTTGTCTCAGTGCTGATTTTTCTTCATGGCACTGAGCATCTGTTTCCAACACTCCACCTCCCAGGTTCAAGCAATTGTCATGCCTCAGCTTCCTGAGTAGCTGGGATTTACAGGTGCCCACCACCACATCTGGCTAATTTGTTGTATTTTTAGTAGAGATGGGGTTTCACCGTGTTGGCCAGGCTGATCACGAACCCTTGACCTCAAATGATCTGCACATCTCAGCCTCCCAAAGTGCTGGGATTACAGGTGTGAGCCACAGCACCCGGCCCCTCATTTTATTTTTGCTGGACTGCTATGAATGACCTCTCTGTGCTGAACTTTCCTGCCTCAGTGCCTTTGCACAGGCCCTTTCTTTTTCCTGGGATGCCCTTGTCTGAACTCTTTGCCTGGGTTATGTCTACTCATCCTGAGTCTCCATTGAAATATCACTTCCTCCGAGATGTCCTCCCTAGCCTCTTGGACTGGATTGACCCTCCTCTCTGTTCCTCCAGCACCCCAAGATGTTTCCCATAGCACTTATCAGAGTTTGCAATTGCACACTGTTTTTATCTCATTGTTGGCGTCTTAACAGAGCCGCAGCCAGGAGCATGGCCTCTGCAGTCAGGTGGCCTGGATTACAGAGGCTTTGCCTGGCAGGAGCTGTGTGACCTCGGCCCCGTTATATCCTCTCTCCATGCTGCAGTTTCCTCATCTGTAACATGGGTTGATAGATGTACCCACCAAAGGCATTGTGAGGGTTAAATGGGCTTATACTGTAAAGCACCTAGAAAAGTACACAGCCCTTAGTGGGAGCTTTATATATGTCCATCCGGATTATTGCTGTCTGTTTCCTCCACTGGCATGGAAGCTCCACAGGGGCAGGCACTGGGACAGTTGTTTTCACCAAATTATCCCTGACCCCCATCTTGCCACATGGCAGGAACCCAACAGTTCCTGAACAAATGAATGAATGAATGAATGAATGAATGAATGAATGAATGAATCTATGAGAGGTGTAGTAAAGTATTTCCTACAGTTTTCAGTTTTAGAATGTTTTATAATTTTAAGGGACTTCGTGGACTCCCATAGAA
Organism: Alouatta palliata; assembly: GCA_004027835.1. Lineage (NCBI taxonomy): Eukaryota > Metazoa > Chordata > Mammalia > Primates > Atelidae > Alouatta > Alouatta palliata. The sequence continues at coordinate 20,284 of PVKV010007584.1, forward strand.
TACTGGTTTCACTTCAAATCTTCATTAATGAAGAACGATAATATCGCTGGGTTCCTGGGAGTTTGGGGATGAGTTTAATTATATTTTTACTATTCGTCTCAATAGCCTTGATAGACGCTTGAAAAAGAGTGTCCTCGAGGAGACTTGAGGATGACAGGCGTATTCCTGCTAAGTGTAGAGGCTCTGGTTGGCACACACGTGGATTCCCTGGGACAGCAGGAGTCTCGGTGTGCACACACTGGGTTTGAGGGGCCTGCGGGACATCTGGGGAGGGGTATCGAGGAGGCAGCTGGAAGCCAGGAGGGCTGGCCCTAGAAACGCGGGAGCATCAGCTCAGACATGGATTTAAAGGCATGAAATTACCAAGGAAGAGAGTGTGGAGGTAAGGAAAGGGGAGAGGGCAACGGAGAAGGGGACTGCGTTGGTACCACTGAAACTTCAACACTCAGAGCAGCCAGAGCTGGTGGCTCTGGAGAGACTGAGGAGTGACCCGCATGACAGGAAGAAAACCACGGGACTGGAGTGCCACCAAGCCAGGAGAGGAAAGGGTTCAGCGTCTGAGGATGGAAGGAGGAATTATCCGTGGGGCGTCGCCTCAACAGCTCTGCTAGAAGTCAGCAGCAGGGAGGCGGCCAGTGACTTCACACATTAGCCAGACAGTCACGGGTTGAGAGGGAAGAGGAGGTCGGGAAACGGGGTCATTGGGCTGCTGAGCAGTTCCGCTGAAAAACCGGGCAGTCTCTGGAGGAGCATGAGATCTCCCTCTCTTCTCTGTCTCTCTGTCCATCTCTGCTTCTCTGTCTCTGTGTGTGTCTCTCCAGTTGGGGGAGGTCAGATCTCCTGTGTATGCTCATGGGAATGATCCCATGAAGGAGGAGAGGTGGATGATGCAGGGACCAGAGGCTGATGCCTTTGGCGGGCAGACGGGAAGAGCTGCTGTCCTCTACAGGCCTGGGCTGCTTTGGTGGTGGCGGAGGGACACAGCTGCCCTTGAAATGTGTGGATTAAGAGAATCGACGCCTGTGAAGGACCTAGTACTGTGCTGGCATGTAAAAGGTTCCCAGTTAGCATCCATTCTCTTCCGTCTGCTGCCTGGAAGGCCTGGGAGCAGCTTCTCACTAGGAACCCCCAGTTGCTTCACGCCTCCATGCCTGCGGCTTGACGGCCCCTCCTGCCATCTCCCAGTCCTCCCTGTTTACTCTGGAACTCTCTCCTCCCTCCCATCCACTTTGTTACCCATAGAGCAGCAACCCCCCGTCAGTCACTGCCGGGCCCACCTCCGTGGGACAGCACTGGTTGGAGCCTTGTTGGAACCTTCATGATGCTGACGTCCTGCCATGACGTTGTCATGAAACTTGGCCAACTGCCAGCAGCCAGGTCCAGAATGGATGGCTGGGCCTGCAGGCAGAGGGACAGGGCCAAGGGAACAAAGAAATCCAAACAAGCAGATACGTTTTTAATTAAAGCAAGTCTAAAGGCAGATCAGAAGGACCTTACCAGCACTCCAAAAATCAGGGCAGCATCATGGGCTGTTAGAATCACAGAGAATCCGAGTATCTTAGAAGCCCAGAGCCAACTCTGAGTCATAGGTTCTTAGAGAAATGCGTTCTGACAGTGCTACAAGTCACAATTCTTCAAATCGCAGAGCCCTGGATCTCTAACGGATGTCAAGAGGCGGTGTGGTCTAATGGTTAGGAAAGGTGAGTGGGGCCGGGCGCTGTGGCTCACGCCTGTAATCCCAGCACTTTGGGAGGCCAAGGTGGGCAGATCAGTTGAGGTCAGGAGTTCGAGACTAGCCTGGCCAACATCGTGAAACCCTATCTCTACTAAAAATACAAAAATTAGCTGGGTGTGGTGGTGCATGCCTGTAATCCCAGCTACTCGGAGGCTGAGGCAGAATTGCTGGAAGCTGGGAGGCGGAGGTTGCAGCGAGCCGAGATCACGCCATTGCAGTCCAGCCTAGGTGAAAAGAGGGAGATTCTGTCACATAAAAATTTTTTAAATAAAAAAGACAGGTGAGTGGGGTACTTCAGTGCTTGGATTCAATCCTGTCTTTGCCACAGGTGAGCTGTGTGACCTTGAGAACATTTCTTAGTTTCTCTGAGCTTTGCCTTCTCAAATGACTGGGGACGCAGGGAGCAGAGGGGAAGCCACAGGGACTAAGGAAAGTAGCCCTGCCTACCCCACAGGACAGTGGGAGGCCCCCAAGAGACGGTGGGGGCAGGTTCAGTGTTGTCCACCCCGTTCCCCACCAACCGCCTTCCCGGGTTGAACTGCACACAGCCTGGGAGACGCATCCCAATTGGCGTAAGGTGATCGTGGCGGCTTCTATCCCGTTTCATTCATTGGTCTTGACTGGGCCAGTTCAGAGTGATAATAAAAGAATCTCTGGAGGGTGAGGAGTGGCAGTGTGTTCTGAGGTAAAGATTTTCACTTCTGATGAAAGAGAAAACCACACAAAGAGAAGGTTCCTTTGCTCCCTTCCCTCTCTTACTATTTTGTATTTCTGTGCTTTTTTTCAAGACGGTCTCACTCTGTTGCCCAGGCTGGAGTACAATGGCATGATCTCGGCTCACTGCAACCTCCACTCCCAGGGCTCAAGTGATCCTCCAGTCTCAGTTTCCCAAGTAGCTTAGACTACGGGGACCAGCCACCAACACCCGGCTAGGTTTTGTATTGGTATAGAGATGGGGTCTTACCATGTTGCCCAAGCTGGTCTTGAACTCCTGAGCTCAAAGCTGTCTGCCTACCTTGGCCTCCCAAAGTGCCGGGATTACAGGCATGAACCACCATGCCTGGCCACTGTCTTCCTACTTTGGACACAGTTGTGTGAGGACGTGATGCCTGGAGCTACAGCAGCCATTCTGTGGCCATGAGGTTCGAAGCATGAGGCTAAGTGCCAACATGCTGAGGGTGCCAGCATGCAAGACTCGAAGGCACCGTGGAGACCAACAGCACTGTTAGGCTGCAGAGTCCACATGACAACACCCTGGATCCAGACATCTTCCTGAGTAAACAATAGATATCCTTAGAGGTTAAGCTACTGATGGTTGAGTTTTCTATTATGACAGCTAAGCACGTCCTTTCTTTGCTTTCCCAGTTCCTACTCAACCTTCCAAAGCCAGGGAAGCCATTATCCCCTTCATACGGTCATTCAATAAATAATTGCTGACCAACAACATATATTTATAGAGGACCCATATGGCCCCTGCTCGGTTTTAGGTGACAATCTAGTGGGAGAGAGAGAGACAAAAATAATAAATAAATTGATTACAAATTGCAATGAGCTTTATACGTTAAACAGTGGCGTGCTGGCCAGGCACAGTGGCTCATCCTTGTAATCCCAGCACTTTGGGAGGCCCAGGTGGGCAGATCACCAGAGGTCAGGCGTTCGAGACCAGCTTGGCCACCATGACGAAACCCCGTCTCTACTAAAATTACAAAATTAGCAGCACATGGTGGCACACACCTGTAATCCCAGCTACTCAGGAGGCTGAGGCAGAAGAATTGCTTGAACATGGGAGGCAGAGGGTGCAGTGAGCCGTGATCGCTTCACTGTACTCCAGCCTGGGAGACAGAGCAAGGCTCTGTCTCTAAATAAATACATAAATAAATAAAATGAAAAGTAAAAGAATAAACAGTGGGGTGCTGAAACAGGGAATGACCCCTTTGGGTAGAGCAGTCAAGGAAGCCCTTTCTGAGGAGGTGACATTTAAGCAGGGACCTAAATGAGTGCAAAGAGCAGGGAGGGGCGATTTCCAGGCAGTAGAACTGAGTTGGACCAAGCCCCAAGGGTGGTCATGGCTTAGCGTGTTCCGGGAACTGGAAGAAGCCCGTGTGGCGGGACAGTGGACAGCAGGGAGGAGATGAAGACATTAGAGGAGGTGGAGAGGAGGCAGAGCCAGATGGCATAGCAGGACAGAGTACGGACTCTATTTTAGGGTAACACTACCAGGAAGTGGCACGGTCTGATTTCTGTTTTAAGAAGATGCCTCCACCTCCCACATGGGCAACAGGCTTCCTCAGTCCTCCCTGGCCCCTCCAGACTCCCTCGGCCCTCACCTCTGTTTTAAGCCTCTTCATTTTCGCTCTCACCCCCGCCAGACCACAGTTCCCTCTCAGGATGAGATCGGGTCTAACGTGTCTCCAGTTCAGCACCCTCACTGTGGCGGGTGGCCCATCTTCTCCCCCAGGCAGGCGACATCCGGTAAGACCTTCCAGGCACCGTGCTGGGTACCGCGGGTAACAAACTGACGATTCCATGTGTGGAAAGTGGCCCTGTGCACCTCTCCGGTCTCACACAGCAGACAGGGGTGGGCCAGGGCCACTCGGAACCAGCCCCAGGTCTGGGGTTGCTCAAAGTTTCATCTGTGCCTGTGTCCAAAAGGAGAAGAGCCAGGTAGTTCCATCCTCCCATTAAAGTCACCAAGCTGGACTTCTTCCTACCCCAGCTGCCCCCTGGCTCCGCCAGCTCCTCCTTCTTTGACGCAGCCCGGCTGTCCAGGGACAGAAGAGGGGAGGACAGAAAAAGAACATGTTCCCCATCTTGGAAAGCAACGTTGAAACACCCTCACATCACCACCAGCCCTCGGGCTTTGCAGGGAGCAGAGACTCCACCACCTCCCAGAAGCTCTGTGTCCTGGATGGCAGCTGACAGCCTCTGCCATCAGAGCATGGCCTGTCTGGTGGCTACAGGATGTTCCAGGTGAATCAGCTCTTGGGGTCCCAAGAGAAAGAGAGATTTGGCTCAAAGTGTCTTAGTCTCTTCTCTGTGCAGCCTGGTCACATCCTTCCTCCTGTGACATTTATTGCTCTGGACTATGTGTTTCAGACACGAAGCCATAGCATCCTGGAACACCGAGAGCCCTCTTGGGGATCGACTCAGGCCTGGCCAACACCCAAGGGATCCCAGTCATAACCCAGCCAGTCACGGTGGCTGAGCAGAGCCACAGGTCTCAGTCAGGGGGGATGGGGGGGCAGGCCAATAGGGGCCACAGAGTGACATCAGCGCCTCTGAGAATCTGAATCACGTCCCCCACACCCCCACGTCGCAATCAACAGCCTCCAGCAGGATGGCTGGGCAGCACTGTGGTGAAGAGCCCAAGCTCGAGGCCAGGCTGCCTGGGTTAGAATCTCAGTTCCCCCACTCCCTAGATATGGCATCGTAGGCACGGGTCTCAGTTTCCCCATCTGTAAAATGGAGATGATCATAGAACCTACCTTCAAGGGTGAGAAGAGAATCGCTCTGGCCTGCGACGTGCTGAGGACAGGGCCTGCCACAGTAAATGCTCTATAAGAGTTGGCTGTTTTGCTATTTGTCCCCGAGGCTCCTCAAGCCAAGGAAAGGCAGTGGCTTGCCCAAGGTTGCCAGGTGAATCTGTAGCAGATCCAAGGCTGGAACCCATGTCCACCACCTTCCAGACCAGTGCTCACTCACTCAGCTCACTGAGGCTTTGGATAGTCACAGAGACTTTTCTTCGCTACCTTGGAGGAAACATTTTCAAGGCACTGGGCTGCCACCCATCACCATAAACAGAAACTCACACTAGGCCCCGAGCAGTGGCTCACCCCGGTAATCCCAGCACTTTGGGAGGCCGAGGATGGTGGATCACCTGAAGCCAGGAGTTCAAGAGCAGCCTGGCCAACATGGTGAAACCCCGTCTCTACTAAAAAATACAAAAATTAGCTGGGCATGGTGGTAGGTGCCTATAATTCAAGCTACTCAGGAGGCTGAGACAGAATTACTGGAACCTAGGAGGCGGAGGTTGCAGTGAGCTGAGATGGTGCCACTGCACTCCAGCTGGGTGACAGAGTGAGACTCTGTCTCAAAAACAAAACAAAACAAAACAAAAAAACAGAGACAGCCAGGTGCCGTGGCTCATGCCTATAATTCCAGCACTTTGGGAGGTCGAGGCAGGCAGTTCAGCTGAGGTCGGGAGTTCGAGACCAGCCTGACCAACATGGAGAAACCTCATCTCTACTAAAATTACAAAATTAGCCGGGCATGGTGGCACATGCCTGTAATCCCAGCTACTCAGGAGGCTGAGGCAGGAGAATCGCTTGAACTCGAGAGGCAGAGGTTGTGGTGAGCCAAGATCGTGTCATTGCACTTCAGCCTGGGCAACAAGAGCGAGCGAAACTCCATCAAAAAAAAAAAAAAAACAGAGACTCACCCTGTCTTCCCCAGAACACACAGACATTAAATCACAGAGACGCAGCGTACGTGTACGCAGTCACAGAAATGCCGAGCGCTGAGGAAGATCACAGGAGCACGCCTACACACACAACGCTGCACCCCAGAATCTGGACCTCACCATCCTCTTTGCTCTTTCCTTCCTCTCTCCCTCTTTTGCCTCCTATCACGCGTATCTGTGGCTGTTTTCCCAAAGTCCCTAGCCTGTCACCTGAACGAGGGGTGATGTTGGCAGCTGCTGCTGTTGCCAGCTGAAAGCCAAAACTTCTTGTTTCCAGCCTCCAATCTTGGTGTCCGAGCTCGCCTGGGGAGCCAGCGGAGGCTATGGGGTGGAGGCCTTAGCTCTGAGCTGCAGACTTCCAACTAGGGCTGCCTTTTCCTACCCTCATTCACCCCTAGGATGTCCCACCTCAAAGGCAGCGGGGGGCTCTGGCCAAGGGCGTCTAGAGTGGGAAAGCCAGGGGCTTGCACGATCCCCACCCTCAGAGCAGCTCAGCCAGGGGGCCCACCAGAGCCCCCCAAGTTGTATAAAAGACCAATCCTCAGACTCCTACAGCATCAGGGCTGCAAGGACCACTCCCAGCCATCTAATCCAGATTCCTCCTGTTAGATGGCTCTAACAGGGGAGATGGAAGCTCAGAGAGGGGGTGAGATTTGCCCAGAGTCACCCAGCTGGAGACCAGGGCTCTAGGCTCCCAGCCTGGGCTTCTCCTCAGCCTCACTCTGAGGGTCGCAGCATTGATGACAGCCTGCCTGGCCACCAACCTGCTGCTGACCCCATATCACTGCTCCTGTCAACCCCTCCACACAGCTTCTCCGGACCTTGCTGCGACTCCCAAGGCAGAGGCCGGCCAGCTCTTCCGTGATGGTGTCCAGAGTCGGAAACCTTCCCAGAGCCTGTCCCGTGACTCTTGGTGATTTATTTGCCCCTTCCTTCCTGTTTATTCAGCCCCTTGGCAAAAAGCCCAGAGGGAGAATTTATGAGAGGGGAATGGGGTAAGTGAGGGGAGAAAGAGAGGTCGGGTGGGGGTTGTGGGGCAGTTGGGGGAAAGATGAGTGTGGGCTGATAAAAAGAGGAAGACGGTGGCTGCGTGCAGTGGCTCACACCTGTAATCTCAGAACTTTGGGAGGACAAGGTGGGTGGATCACTTGAGGTCAGGAGTTCGAGACCAGCCTGACCAACATGGTGAAAGCCAGTTTCTACTAAAAATACAAAAATTAGGCAGGTGTAGTAATCCCAGCTACTCAGGAGGCTGAGGCAGGAGAATCACTTGAAACTAGGAGGCAGAGGCTGCAGTGACCCAAGACTGCGCCACTGCACTCCAGCCTGGGTGACAGAGTGAGACCTGGTTTCAAAAAAAAAAGAGGAAGAGGGAGAGGTTCAGGAAAGAACAATACAGCGTGTGTTTGTGCGAGAAGAAGAAAAGACAAAACAGCGTGTGAAGCCAGGTTTTGGATGACAAGGATCCACCTGTCAAGGGAAGACCCTCCTGGAGTATCCCTCAGCCGGGCTGCCAAGGGCTCCGTGGGGTGGGCAGCGTTGGAGAGCAGGTCCTGGGTGCCCGGCCCACTCCCAGGCAGCCAGGCTTCTGGGGTTGCTGAGCCAAGGAAGCTCCTGCCTTCCTCAAGGTCTCAGTGTAGTCCTTCCTCAGGCTGGTGCCCTCTGCCCTCCTCCAGACATTCAGCAAAGCTCTGGGAGGGACACAGGGTGCCTAATCGCCACTGTCTGCAGCAGGGACTCTAAAACGCTGGTTGGATGCCAGGCAGCAAACAGCCAGGTCCTTGGGTTCTGACTGATTTGATGCATGACCTTGAATAAGATGCTCCCCCTCCCTGGGCCTCAGTTTCCTCCTCTGTCCTGTGACGGGATGGACTGGAGGTGGCTAAGATGCCCCCCAGCTCTGACCGTCCAGGGGTTTGTGACTCTGAAGGTCATCAGCTAAATAGCATCACAGTGCAGCAGTCCCGACCTCCTTCTGCCCCGCTCCACTTCCATGCTTGGGGAACAGCAAGAGCACCCCCACATTTCATGTTCCCATGGTCTCAACTGCTTCTGGGGGCCTGATGTCCAGGGCAGCACAGCTGAGGCTGCTGTGCTCATGCAGCTTCCTGTGGGTGGATGGAGGTTGGCAGCTTCTTCAAGGTCCATCCACCCACAGGAAGCCGCATGAACACAGCAGCCTTAGCTGAAGGTTTCAAGGAGTTGAAAATGGGGGGACAGGCGTCTCTGTGTTCAAATGCCTTCCGATGTATAGGAGAAATGACCTAATACCTGGGATAGAAATGAAGGGGGGAAGGGATGAACCCCAACCCCCCCTAAGCCGATCATCATCGGAGCTCACATGGGCACACGGAGGCTTGCCATCCTGCTTTCGCTACCTTCAGCTACGTTTGGTAGTTTCCATAATAAAATGCCAAATAACAACAAAACTTAAACATGCTTCTGTCTGAGTCACCTAGGGAATGCACAGGAGGGAGCCAAAGAAACAACTCTTGCTCCAAAGAAATGATCATGTGATACTGTGGGTACATTTTCAAATCTCGGGGGGCTCAGAAGAGCCCGATTCCTGGCTGTTTACAGAGGCGGACGCAGCGATCCAGAGAACTAAATACGCAGCTGCTTTCCGCCCTGTTGACAAAATCATGCCCCATTGTCGAGTCAGGTTCCTTAGACCCATTCTCTAGAGTCTAAACTTACGCACTCTGCACTAAGGAGTGCATCTTGACCAGTGCTCTTCTTGTGTTGTATATATGGCTTTTCTCTTCTTTACATTTCTTTTCTTTTTTTTATTTGAGATGAAATTTCACTCTTGTCGCCCAGGCTGGAGTGCAGTGGTGTGATCTTGGCTCACTGCAACCTTCGCCTCCCAGGTTCAAGCAATTCTCCTGCCTCAATCTCCTGGGTAGCTGGGATTACAGACACGCACCACTACGCCCGGGGAATTTTTGTATTTTTATGTTTTTTAGTAGAGACGGGTTTTCGCCATGTTGGCCAGGCTGGTCTCGAACTCCCGACCTCAGGTGACTGCCCCCACCTTGGCCTCCCAACGTGCTGGGATTACAGGCGTGAGCCACTGCGCTCCACCTCTTATTTTCAATTAAGTGTGTTCACAGAACTACTAACATGGTTTCTGAAAGGGCAAAAAAAAAAAATGGGTAATTTTGGCTGGACGTGGTGGCTCACGCCTGTAATCCCAGCATTTTGGGAGGCCGAGGTGGTGGAATCACCTGAGGTCAGGAATTCAAGACCAGCCTGGTCAACATGGAGAAACCCCATCTCTACTAAAAACACAAAATTAGCTGGGCATGGTGGCACGCACCTGTAATCCCAGCTACTCAGGAGGCTGAAGGAGGAGAATTGCTTGAACCCAGGAGGCAGAGGTTGCGGTGAGCAGAGATCGCACCATTGCACTCCAGGCTGGGCGACAAGAATGAAACTCAACCTCAAAAAAAAAAACAAAAAACATAATTTTAGTCAAATAAATATTTTTAAAAAGTTAAAAAAAAAAAAAAAAAAGTCCTCCAGTCCCCACAGCCTCCCTTCCGCTCCTGCTCCCTTTTCCCCTTCTCCCTCCAGCCCCTCCCCACCTGGCAGTACCTCTGGACTCTTCCCTTGCCTTTTGCACAGCAGTTTCTCCCCCTTCCCTCAGGCTTTGCAGGCCTTTCACACACCCAGCCCGTGACCCACACACTAAACAAGGACCCCACAAAGAGTCTTCCCTCCCAAAGAAGAGCCATGGGGCTGCAAGACTGACACAGGCCCAGTGAGGACAAAGTGCAGCTGGAAACAAAGGAGGCACGTCAAGGTGAGGTCCAGCCCATCTTAGCACCTCTAGCGAAACGCCTTGCCTGTGGGGCTAATTGCACTGGGAGCAATTTGAGGCCCAGGGCCTTCCTGTGCCCACAAGATCACCCCCCAAGGGGACGGGTGGCTCTGCTGAGTCCATGCCTTGTTCTGCATCCCAACCCTGCACCAGAACTAGATGGGACCTAAGGACTCCCTAGGTCAGGTGCCTCATCTGCAGAGGACGAATTCCTACCTAGACAGGAAGACACCTGTTCAAGTTCACAGGGCGGGGTTTGAGGGGATTAGACTCTAATCCAACCAGCCTCTCCCCTGCATAGAACCTCGCAGTAAGTCCCACTGCCCACGGGACAAGGTCAGATGTCCTGACATGCAGGCTGGCAGGATCTGCTCCTGCCGCCCCATCCACCCACCTCTGACTGGCCTTGCCAGCCTTTCCCCTCGTCTTAACCCAATGACTGTAACTCCCCCTTTGTGACTTGGCCCACGTCCTCTCCAGGCAGCATTTCCTGACACTTGTCCACTATCCCAAGTGGCAGAGCTGGGATTAAAAGTGAGACGGCCGGGCACAGAGGCTCACGCCTGTAATCCCAGCACTTTGGGAGGCCGAGGCAGCAGATCACTTGAGATCAGGAGTTCGAGACCAGACTGACCAATATGGTGAAACCCCATCTCTATTAAAAACACAAAAATTAGCCAGGTGTGGTGGCGTGCACCTGTAGTCCCAGCTATTCGGGAGGCTGAGACAGGAGAATTGTTTGAACCCGGGAGGCAGAGGTTGCAGTGAGCTGAGATCACGCCACTGTACTCCAGCCTGGGCGACAGAGCAAGACTCTGTCTCACAAAATTAATAATAATAAATAATAAATAAATAAAGTGAGACTGTTGTGGGAAGTAGAGAAATTTCTTTTTAAAGTTTCCTTTCTTGTTAAAGAATAAGTGTGCTGATAACTCTGTTAAGCCCCATCCTCTGTGGCTGTTAAACACGTCATGCTTACAGGCACATAATATATTCTATGTCCTTTTACTTTAACCAAGATATCTGTGCTGGACGTTCTCACAGGCATGTCCCAGCTCTCCACTGCTTTTACCTGTTTAGAAAAGTTTTAAGTTGTTAGCCAACCAGGTTTTAGTTTAGATTGTGAGGTCTGGCTCCAGCCAACGGAGATCAGACACAGCAGTAAGGATGACCCCAAATGCGTGGGGATAAATTTGTGTGTTTTCTTTTGTTCATTATACTTTCGTGGCAACATGGCTAGTGGGAGTACCCTTCCTGCAGCCCAGGAAGTAAAAATTGTGTTGCCGAGAGATCCTTTGTCTCAGTGCTAATTTTTCTTTGGGGCACCAAGCATCTGTTTCCAACATCTGTTTCCAACAACTGTCCACCTCCAGAACCCAAAACCTTATACACTGAGCTCTGCCACTCCAACCAGGGAGGGAGAGCTGGATGAAGACCTGGTTTCCTGATTCCCAAGCCCCTGCCCTCCCTCAATCCCCTGTGCCTCAGGCAGAGATGGGCTGCAGGTGGGATAGTGGCCACAGGACCAGAGGAGGTTCTCCAGGAGCAAGCAGGGGTGGTCTTCCCAGTGCTCTTTGCAGAGTCACCCATTAGCCTAGTTCTTGAAAACCTCATAGAAAAGGAAAATCCAGAATAGGACTTGGGCCAGGTAGAAAGGAAGATTCCTCCCCTCCCTTCTCGCCCAATACCTTTGCTTTCATAGAGCCCAGGCTGGGACCAAGTGAGGGAAGATACTTGCCCAGAGCTCCAAAGCTCTGTCCCACTCTGGGGCTCAGTCCTAACCCAGCCCTTCACTCACTTCCCTTGGCTCTAACCTGTAAGGCTGACAATCCCGCTTCCCTCTCCCCACCAGCCTGTCCATGGTCTCCCTTGGCATCGCTGTTGGATGCCAGCAGGAAGAGGGTTGGAGAATGTCATGAATCGGGATGTAGACTCTGCAGCTAGCCCAGGGTCTGAACTTTGCCTTTGTCACCTATTACCTGTGTGACCTCAGGCAAGAAACATGACCTCTCTCTGCCTCTGTCTCCTTGTGTGGAAGACAGGATGATACAATTCTGGCACATAATCAGAACACCAAACTGTTTGTTGTGATTGCTGGGCACCAGGCTCCAGCTCGGTTTTCATTCCCAGCTCAACTAGCTCACAACCTGAGTCTCCGTTTTCTCGACTGCTAAATGGGCACAGTAACCGTATTGCAAATAGTGCTGAACACAGGGACTATTGCAAATAGTACTAAACACAGGGTAGCCCTTCTTAAGATGGTACTCATGAGAGGAATGCCCTTGCCCTCAAGATGCTTACAATCAAGCAAGAGCAACAGATGAGTAAGTGGCCTGTCCTTCTGCAGCTCAGTAACTGCTTTTCTGGAGTCTCTGTAACAGTGGGGAGGAAGGGCCACCAACCTGCTTGGCAAGCTTAGCCCATCTGAACTCTGATGTTTGCTGAAGAACTGTTCACAATAGCTGAGATTTAGAAACAACCTAAGTGTCCAGCAGACAAATGGATAAAGAAAATGTGGTACATGTACACACTGGAGTACTATTAAACCATTAAAAAGGAATGAGATCATATGGGCATGGTGGCTCACACCTGTAATCCCAGCACTTTGGGAGGCCAAGGCAAGCAGATCACAAGGTCAGGAGATCGAGAGCAGCCTGGCCAAACGGTGAAACCCCATCTCTACTAAAAATACAAAAATTAGCTGAGCGTGGTGGCACGTGCTTGCAATTCCTGCTACTCGGGAGGCGGACGTAGGAGAATTTCTTGAATCAGGGAGTCAGAGGTGGCAGTGAGTTGAGATTGTGCCACTGCACTCCAGCCTGGCCACAGAGCGAGACTCTATCTCAAAAAAAAAAAAAAAAAAAAAAAAGAAAGAAAGCAATGAGATCCTGTCATTTGCAACAACATGAATGGAACTGGAGGTCATTGTGTTAAGTGAAGTAAGCCAGGCACAGAAAGACAAACTTCACATGTTCTCACTGACTTGTGGGAGCTAAAAATTAAAACAATTGAACTCATGAAGATAGAGAGTAGAATGATGGTTATCAGAGGCTTGGAAGGATAGTTTGTGGGGGCAGGGAAAAGTGGAGTTGGTTAATGGGTACAAAAAAATAGTAGAAAAATGAATACGGCCAGGCATGGTGGCTCACAGCTATAATAGCAACACTTTGGGAGGCTAAGGCAGGGGGAATGCTTGAGCCCAGGAGTTCAAGACCCACCTGGGAAACAAAGGGAGACCCCATGTCTATAAAAAATAAAAATTAGCCGGGCGTGGTGGTGCACACCTATAGTCCCAGCGACTTGGGGAGCTGAGGTGGGAGGATTTCTTGGGTCCAGGAGGTGGAGGCTGCAGTGAGCCAAGATCATGCCACTGCACTCCAGCCTGGGTGACAGAGCAAGACCCTGTCTCAGAAAAAAAGGAATGAATAAGATCTAGTACCTGACAGCACAACAGGGCAATTACAGTCAATACTCATTTAATTGTACATTTCAAAATAACTAAGAGTACAATTGGATTGTTTGTAACACAAAGGATAAATGCTTGAGGTAATGGATACCCTATTTACCCGATGTGGTTATTACACATTTTATGCCTGTATCAAAGTATCTCATCTATCCAGTAAATATCTACACCTACTGTGTACCCATAAAAATGTTTTAATATTTTTCAATAAATAATTTAAAAAGAAGGAGTGGCCAGACCAATGGCTCACGCCTGTAATCCCAGCACTTTGGGAAGCTGAGGCAGGAGAATCGCTTGAGCCCAGAAATTCGAGACCAGCCTGGGAAACAGAGCAAGAGTTTGTCCCTGTAAGAAGATTTTTTTCTTAAATTAACCAGGCATGACTTTGGGAGGCTGAGATGGGCAGATCACTTGAGGTTGAGAGTTTGAGACCAGCCTGGCCAACATGGTAAAACCTCATCTCTATAAAAAATGCAAAAATTAACCTGGTGTGGTGGCAGGCACCTGTAATCCCAGCTACTCAGCTGAGGCAGAAGAATCACCTGAACCCTGGAGGCAGAGGTTGCAGTGAGCCAAGATCGCGCCACTGCACTCCAGCTTAGACAACAGAGCGAGACTCTGTCCCAGAAACAGAACAAAACTAGCCAGATACAGTAGCACACGTCTGTAATCTCAGCTACTCAATCCTACAGTCCTAGGATCACTTGAGCCCAGGAGTTCGAGGCTGCAGTGAGCTATGATGGTGCCACTGCACTCTAGTCTGGGCAATGGAGCAAGACCTTGTCTCGAATAAATAAATAAACATAAAAATAAAAGAAGGAGAAAGACCTAACACACTAGTGAGGCCAGAGAAGTCCTGGCCACCTCGGCACTCACAGGCCCAGAAGGGCAAACACCAGCCCTGGGCTCCTGGGCACAGCCCTGCAGTGCTCCTCAGGACTGCAGGGAGGACATTCACACCATAGGAATTTGAACACCTGAAGCCAGTAGCAAGACCAGGCCCCAGAATGCACAAATGCTGGCCCTGGCCATGTCCCCGATGAAAGCTGCAGGCCCTGGCATTCACCCCAGGCAGCCAAGGAGTGGGCTGCCCAGGACAGCGTGTCTGCTGTCAATCACTTCATCCAACCCAGCCACCCATCCAAACACTCCTAGAACCCGATCTCTTTGCCCCGCAACCAGACATCCCTCTCATCTGCTTGGATCTCTCCACTTCACTGAGCCTTTGTCATGTGTGAGGTCCTGGCTGGGTTTCTTTTCATCCCAGATAAGAGGAAAGTAGGGTCTAGAGAGGCTGAACACCTGCCCACAGTTCCCCAGCTGATACAGAAATCAGACCGAGGTCAAGCTCCTGACCACCATTATCACGTTCATCCTCACATACACCTTGAGGGAGACACTATTAGTGGTCTTATTTTATAGACGAGAAAAATGACACAGAGAGGCTAAGTAACTTGCCCAAGGTCACACAGCTAGTGAAAGGCAGAGTTAGGACTCAAACCCAGGAGACTGGCTCTAGGATGCCACTCTCAGCCACTATCCTCTCATCCCCCCAAAGAGGGCAAGCTGCCACTACTCCACCCCACTCCCTAAAGAGTGTGCTCAGAGACTGTTACTCTCCCTGGTGGTCCACTGTGACCCCAAGCACCATTCCGCTAATGGTTGAGTTGGCAGAGTGGAGTAGTTGAGGCAGTCTGTGGGAGAGTATGACCCTCCAGGGTAACCTCAGCTACAAGGCCTTGCTTGGTTTTGCCACAGCTGAGTGAGTTTAGGAAGTTACTTCACTGCCCTGTGCCTTCAGGGGCCACACCTGTTTAGCGGATGCCGGCAGCAACCCCACAGGGCTACTGGGAGCCTGTAATGGGTAAATAGGTATCCAGGGCACACAGCTGCGCCTGGTACAGGGCGACCCCCGTCCTCCCCTTCCCCTGCAAAAGTGTTAACCAGTGCTGTCCTGGTTGGATAGATGGATAGATAGTTGAGTGGGCAAATCGATGGATGGATGGATGGATGGATGGATGGATGGATGGATGGATGGATAAGTAGATGAATGGGTGAAAGAATGGATGGGTGCATAAGCAGGTGAATGGATGGATGGATGGATGGATGGAGAGTGGATGAATGGGTAGACGGATGGATGGGTGGATGGATGGTGGGTAGATAGATGGGTGGGTAGGTGGCGGGTGGATGGATGGATGGTGGGTGGGTGGATGGGTGGGTAGATGGATAGATGGATGGCGGGTGGATGGATGGATGCAGGGATGGATAGTGGGTAAATGGGTTGGTAGATGGATGGTTGGATGGTGGGTGGATGGATGGGGTAAATGATGCCCTGAAAAGGCTAGGTCTGTGGCCTCACAGACCACTTGCCTTCTCTCCACCTGCTGCTCAGAACTGAGGACTTGTGACATCACCTCTACAGGTCCTCTGTTGGACGCCTTGGTCCTTGTGATCCATGGGCCAGTCCCTGAGTCCCCCAGGCAGGGCCAGAGTGGCAGACTAAAGAGCTGGATCTGACAGAGGATAAAGACAGAAGGAAGGAGAAACCGGGGATAGGGGTTGGTTGTGGGGTCGGGGCAAGACAGCCCAGAACAAAGGGCTGGGAAAGCAGAGAAAGTGTTTAGTGGGTGGAGAAGAAGGGAGGGAGGGCAGGGGAGGGAGGCAAAACAGAAGCTGAAGGCAGAGGGAAGGACTTGATCAAAGGAAAGGCAAACAGGGCAATCACCCACTCCCTGTGTCCCTCTCAGGACTTTAATGAGCCTGCGTGTGGGTAAGAGCTCTGCTTGGCTGACTTTCAAAGCCCTTCCTCTCCATTAGCACGTCTCAGCCTCACAACATCTTTGTGAGTCGGCTTTATTATTATCCTCCCACCAGCACGGCCCCAAGGAAGGAAAACGTCAGCAGCAGCTGGCCTGGGCTCAGATTCTGTGCCCCACTCCTTGCTGGGGGACCCTGGCAGTTGTGTGGCTCCTGAGTCTCATCTTCCTTGCCTGTGAAATGGGGGGTGACAAGCATGCCGTCTGGCAGTGATGTCATGAGAAGGCAACAAGAGCGCATGAAAGGGTCTGGTACCCAGGTGGGGTTGCCTATGCTCTGTCCTCCCTTCTTTCTCGCTGAGCTCAGGTGCAGGCAGATGTGTGTGCCGGCACGTCTGAATTGGCAGGAGGCTTCATCGTGGCCCAGGGCCTGGGCCTGCCCCCACAGATTCTGGTTCCACCGATGTGGAATGGGGCCTGGATACCAGGACTTTTTTTCAAACTCCCCCGGAGATTCTCGTATGGATGGATGGATGGTGGGTGGATGGGTAGATAGATAGTGGGTGGATAGGTGGGTAGACAGATGGATGGATGGATGGTGTGTGGATGGATGGATGGAGTAAATGATGCCCCGAAAAGGCTGGGGCCAGGACCTCAGGGAGACTACTTGCCTTTTCTCCACCTGCTGCTCAGAACTGAGGACTTACGACATCACCTCTACAGGCGCTCTGTTGGACGCCTTGGTCCTAACTCTGAGCCAGAGATGAGAGGCTCTGGTCTAAGCATGTACTTGTGGGTAAGACAGAAACTCTACAAGGAGACCCAAGGAACGGGGCCCATGGACGGTCTCTGGCGAGAGGAGCCGGTGGTCGGGGCCCGAGCGGGCAGTATGGGAAGGAGATGCGTGTTTCTCTGGATACCCTTGGGCCTTGTGAATTTTGTTCTATCTGCACGTATGATCTATCCAAAGAGCAAATTTAAACGTTTATAATCATAAGCAAATGGGCTCATGCTTGTAATCCGAGAACTTTGGGAGGCCAAGGCGGGCAGATCACTTGAGGTCAGGAATTCGAGACCAGCCTAACGTGGCGAAACATGGGGGTCTCTACTAAAAATACAAAAATTAGCCAGGTGTGGTGGCACATGCCTGTAGTCCCAGCTACTCAGGAGGCTGAGGCAAGAGAATCACTTGAATCCAGGAGGCGGAGGCTGCAGTGAGCCGAGATCGTGCCACTGCACTCCAGCCTGGGTGACACAGTGAGACCCTGTTTCAAAAATAATAACAATAATAATAATAAGCAAATGGGATTAAATTCAGCTCAACGCACTCCCAAGATTGGCAGGAAGTCCTTGATAGAAGCATTTCAGGCCAGGTGTGATTGGCTCATGCCTGTAATCCCAGCACTTTGGGAGGCCGAGGTGGGTGAATCTCTTGAGCTCAGGAGTTTGAGACCAGCCTGAGCAACATAGCGAAACCCTTTCTCTACTAAAAATACAAAAATTAACCAGGTGTGGTGGTGCGTGCCTGTGGACCCAGCTACACGGGAGGCTGAGGTGGGAGGATCACTTGAGCTGGGGAGGTCGAGGCTGCAGTGAGTTGTGATGGCACCACCTCGTCTCACCTGGGTGACAGAGTAAGACCCTGTCTCAAAAAAAAGAAAAAAGAAAAGAAAAGGAAAAGAAAGAGAGAGAGGGAAGCACTTTTAGTTCCTTCCTCTTGGGTCCCTGGGTCTTACAAGAACCCCAAGGTTCCCTGGTCCCTGGGAAATGGAGGTGACCCTGGCCTCAGCTGTTATGGGCTGAATTTTGCAGTGTCCTGCAAAATGCCATCTGTGGAAGACCTAAGCCCCAGTACCTGAAAATAGGACTGTATTTGGAAATAGTGTCTTTGAAGTGGTAATTAAGGTAAAATGAGGTTCTTAAGGTGGGACCTAATCCCATATGCCTGGTGTCCTCCTAAGAGGAGATGAGGACACAGACACACACAGGCACAACCAAGTGACAGCACAGGGAGAAGATGTCCATCTACAAGACAAAGGCAGAGGCCTCAGAAGAAACCAGCCTTGCCAATACCTTGATCTCAGACTCCCACACTCCAGAATCGTGAGACGAGATACTCTGTTGTCTAAGCTACCGCAGCTGGCTAGGCTTTCAGACAACAGTGACTTCACGGCTTCACCCCGTGTGCCAGCTTCTCTTTGAAATACACAGTCCTGACTAACTTCCTCCCTGAGCAGCTGTAGGGCCAGAGAACGCAGGGACGTTTCTCAGTCTTCTTATCTTTCCTCCCCCCTTCCTCCCTCCTTCCTTCTTTCCTTCCTCATCGTCTGCAGTCTCAGAACTTTTTTTTTTTTAACAAGAATACAGATGCCATTTATTTGGTCCATAAGTATAGTCGTTATCTGAGTTTTACAAAACATCGAATATAAATAACCTGAAACTATAACAATACACAAAAATTGGCTTCTTACACAGACATACCAGGCGGCACAGACTGAAAACCTGAGTAAATTAACTGTTTTACATTAATATACATAGTGCCATTTGACATTTAAAAAATAAGTTTTTTTGTTTGTTTGTTTGTTTTGAGACAGAGTCTTGCTCTGTCACCAGGCATCAGGATGGAGTGCAGGGGCGAGATCTCGGCTGGCTGCAACCTCCGCCTCCCAGGTCCAAGCAAATTCTCCTGCCTCAGCCTCCCGAGTAGCTGGGACTACAGGCGCATGCCAGCACGCCCAGCTAATTTTGGTATTTTAGTGGAGACTGGGTTTCACTACATTGGCCAGGATGGTCTTGATCTCTTGACCTCGTGATCTGCCCACCTCAGCCTCCCAAAGCGGTGAGATTACAGGCGTGAGCCACCGCGCCCGGCCGAGAACAAGTTTTAATGCACAGCGCTTGATATGCCTTTGAATCTGTTTCAGTCAGTTACGAGTATAAAAATGGTTAGATCTAGGCTAAAAATAATTCTTCCTCTAGCCAAAAATAAAGGCATCATATTTATAACCAGGCATCAACCTCATTTTCTTTTTTTTAAGACAGAGTCTCACCCTGTTTGTTTGAGATGGAGTCTTGCTCTCTTGCCCAGGCTGGGGTGCAGTGGCACGATCGCACCTCACTGCAACCTCCATCTCCCGGGTTCAAACGATTCTTCTGCCTCAGCCTCCCAAGTAGCTGGGACTATAGGTGCGTGCCACCACACCGGGCTAATTTTTGTATTTTTAGTAGAGATAGAGTTTCGCCATCTTGACCAGTCTGGTCTCAAACTCCTGACCTCAGGTGATCCTCCTGCCTCAGCCTCCCAAAATGCTGGCATTATAAGCATGAGCCACCATCCCCGGCAGGCTTAACTTTCTTCTTTTTTTCCTGAGACAGTCATACTCTGTTGCCCAGGCTGGAGTGCAGAGGTACAATCTCGGCTCACTGCAGCCTCTGCCTCCAGGGTGCAAGGGATTTTCCTGTCTCATTCTCCTGAGTAGCTGGGACTACAGGCACATGCCACCATGCCTGATCCTGTCATCCAGGCTGTAATACAGTGGTGCAATTTTGGCTCACTGTAACCTCCGCCTCCCAGGTTCAAGCGATTCTTGCGCCTCAGCCTTCCCAGTAGCGAGAATTACAGGCATGTGCCACCATGTCCAGCTAATTTTTGTATTTTTCGTAGAAATGAAGTTTCACCGTGTTGACCAGGTTGGTCTTGAACTCCTGATCTCAGGTGATCACCCACCTCGGCCTCCCAAAGTACATAACTAACCTGATTTTATTTTATTTCATGTTAAATTTATTTCATTATTATTTTTTGAGACTGAGTCTCTCTGTCGCCCAGGCTGGAGTACAGTGGTATGATCTCAGGAAGAGAGTAGTGGCTGAACGACCCAGCACAATAGGGTGGGCAGATCCCACTGGAGTCCCCTTAGAGTGAGCAGGAGCAGAAAACCCAGTGGCCAGGGATCTCAGGCAGAGCCTGGTGCAGCAACACAGAGGTCAAAAGGAAAATAAACGGAGGACAGAATTCAGACCCGGAGTCAGGCAGAACTCTGCCCAGGTCCGCACCCCACCAGCTGCATGAGCTTGGGCACCTTCCTTAACCTCTCAGAGCCTCTTTGCTCATCCATAAAATGAGGAATAAATTATTCCTCCCTCGCAGGCAGGGCGGTGAGGATGAAAAGAGAGAAGAGTTTGAGGCATGTGTCTCTGTGCACAGTTTTGTACAGAGTACCTCACTTAACCTTCCTACGAACCTCAGTTTCCCCATCTTCTAACTGGGGTTCGCAACAATCCCTCCTCAGAGGATGGGGGTTTGGTTGGAGGAGAATGTGAAATCCACTGGAATATCTGAGATACTTAAATCAAGGCCGAGCGCGGTGGCTCACGCCTGTAATCCCAGCACTTTGGGAGGCCAAGGTGGGCAGATCACGAGGTCAGGAGTTTGAGATCAGCCTGGCCAATATGGTAAAACCCCATCTCTACTAAAAATACAAAAATTAGCCAGGCATGATGGTGCACGCCTGTGGTCCCAGCTACTCGGGAGGCTGAGGCAGAAGAATCACTTGAGCCAGGAGGCAGAGGTTGCAGTGAGCCGAGATCACGCCACTGCACTCCAGCCTGGGTGACAGAGTGAGACTCCATCTCAAATAAATAAATAAATAAAATAAAGACACGGAAATCAGAGCACTGCCATTGGTATTCCCCACCCACCGGGGGGCGTGTCCCACCTGCTCTGGGACTCAGAAGGGAAATGTTCTCAGGGCCCGCAGGCTCAGGCTGAGTCTACAAGAGCATGAGTGGCCTGGGGAAGGAACCCACTACCTGCCAGGGTGGCCAGTGCTCAGGCGTCTGAGCTCTGTCTGGGGAGCCTCTTGGTCTTCCCGTCCCTTCTTTCTTTCCAGATGTTTGACCCTCAGGGACTCCTGTCTCTGGCCTGAGGTCCCAGACGGTGTGATGTGGAGTGTGGAAAGGCCCTCAGCCTCAGGGGTGCTGCAGGCCTGGGTGTGGGGGGCCTTGCCCTGTCCCTTTCTGGCCGTGTGACCCCACTGGGACTCCCTCTCCCCTTCCGCGGCCTCTGCTGAGTGAAGAAGGATGCTCGTCTCTGTCTGCATCCTGTTTCCCGCGCCCTGGGAGGCCAACAGTCAATGGGAACCCAGGAGGGCCTGCTGAGATACTGAACAAGGAGGGCCTTGGAAAACTGCAGTGTGCATGCACACGGGTCCCCATGGCAGCCTCATTCACACGGATTTTTAAACTCCTGAAAGCCCGGGCAGTCATCCTTGCTTAAAGTGAAGTAGACCCGCGCATGTGGTGCTCTGGAGAGCATGACAGTGACAGGCACCCATCAGGCTCCTGGAATGCTGCAAAATAATCTGAGCATGTTCTGTGACCTGCCCCCGCCAGCACCCTGCACCCCCACCTCTGCACCCCACCTACACTCAGTGACATGCTGGGCGGAAGGAGCAGAGTGGAGATGTCAACCTGCCTGAACTTTCCTGGCGCCACGTGAGCCAGGGGTGCTGTTATGCAGGAGAGAAAGAGCAAGGTGGCTACTTCTGCCCAGAGGGGTTCTCTTGCTCGCTGCCTCCACTTCCAAAAAGAAACGGGTTGAGAAACTGAAGCTCAGCAAGCACCATGTACACAGCTAGGAAGCAGCAGAATGGCAATTCCAGCCTGAGTTACCACAATGTCCTGGCTTTGCCCCATGACAGCATGGGGCTTCCAGGTCCTCCCCTTGTCCTCTCCCTGTCCCCAACCTCTCCCTAATCGCAGTCCCTTCACCTAGATGGCTCTCCTACCTCCAGCCTTCCTCCACTCAGCTCCAGCCCGGACCCATCTGCAGAGATGCCTTTTCCACACAAAGCTTGCTTTATGTTTCTGAGGTCAGGAGTTCAAGACCAGCCTGGCCAGTATGGTGAAACCCTGTCTCTACTAAAAATACAAAAATTAGCCGGGCATAGTGGCGCACACCTGTAATCCCAGCTACTCAGGAGGCTGAGGCAGGAGAATTACTTGAACCTGGGAGGCAAAGGTTGCAGGTTGCAATGAGCTGAGATTGCGTCATTGAATTCCAGCAATAGAGTGAGACTCTGTCTCAAAAAAAAAAAAAAAAAAAAAAGTGGAAGAGGGAGGCAGAAGAGGTCAGAGTGATGTGATGAGAGGACTTGACAGGCCATCGCTGGCTCTGACGACCGCAGGTGGACACAGCTCAAGGAGCGCAAGCAGCTGGAAAAGGCAAGAAAATGGATTCTCAGCTGGGCACAGGGGCTCACGCCTATAATCCCAGCACTTTGGGAGGCCGACGCAGGAGGATCATTTGAGCTCAAAAGTTTGAGACCAGCCTGGGCAACATAGTGAGACCCCATCTCTACAAAGAATACAAAAATTAGCCAGGCATGGTGGCACATGCCTGTGGGCCCAGCTACTCCAGGGGCTGAGGTGAGAGGATCACTTGAACCCGGGAGGTCAAGGCTGTAGTGAGCCTTGCTGATGTCTTTGCACTCCAGCCTGGGCAATGTAGTAGGACTCTGTCTCAAAAACAGCCAGGCACAGTGGCTCACGCCTGTAATCCCAGCACTTTGGGAGGCCAAAGTGGGCAAATCATTTGAGGTCAGGAGTTCGAGACCAGCCTGGCCACCATGACGAAACTCCGTCTCTACAAAAACTACAAAAATTAGCCATGCCACGGTGGCACATGCCTGTAATGCCGGTTACTCAAGAGGCTGAGGCAGGAGAATCGTTTGAACCAGGGAGGTGGAGATTGCAATGAGCCCAGATAGTGCCATTGCATTCCAGCCTAGATGACAGAGTGAGGCTCCATCTCAAAATAAGAATAAAAAAGAAAGAAACATAAAAGTAAAATAAAGAAAATGGATTCTCCTAAGAGCTCCAGAAGTACCACAGCCCTGCAGACACCTTGATTCTACACCAACTGTATCCGTGTGAGATTTCTGATCTTTAGAATTGTAAGATAATAAATTCGTTTTGTTTAAGGCATTAGGTGGTTACTTGTTAGAGCGGTGATAAGAAACTAATACACCCACACAGAGGAAACCATACCAGCTGCCAAAGTCACCTGGGTCCTGAGCCGTTTGATGAGCCACTTAACCCATTAGCCTTGATTTCCTCATCCGTAAGAGCGGAACAGCAACGTGGCCTCACAGGCGTGGCGGGAGGCAGAAGGATCTGAGGACATGGAAGCCCCGTGGCTCTCATTGCTGCTGAGGGGGCACAGTCACTCTGAAGATAGAGATTAATGACTTCCCACGTTCTCTCTTCCTCAGATTCAAAATCCCAGCTCACACCTAGTGTCTTTCCTTGTGTTTATAATCGCTTAGATTAGAGAGAATCAGAGTCAGAGACTGACAGAGAGGCGCAAATACAGAAAGACAGAGACAGAGACAAAAGAAAGAGAAATAGAGAGAAATATATATATATTTCTGCATCCAGAGACACTTAGGAAGGGGTGTCTGGAGACTCAGGGGGACTCTATATATTATATGGAAAAGGTCTTGTCTTCATAAATAAGTTGTCAGCATCCCAAGGCTCAGACTGTCTTCATTAAGGACTTCAAATACACACACACACACACACACACACACACACATATGTATAAAGGCCGGGCACAGTGGCTCATGCCAGTAATCTCAGCACTTTGGGAGGCCAAGGCAGTTTGATCACCTGAGGTCAGGAGTTCAAGACCATCCTGACCAACATGGTGAAACCCCGTCTCTACTAAAATACAAAAAATTAGTCTGGTGTGGTGGTGCGCATCTGTAGTCCCATCTACTCGGGAGGCTGAGGCAGAGGAATTATTTGAACCTGGGAGGCGGAGGTTGCAGTGAGCCGAGATCGCACCACTGCACCCCAGCCTGGTGACAGAGTTAGACTCCATCTCAAAAAAAAAAAAAAAAAAAACTATCCTTCTGGGCATATAGGTAGCTCGTGTCTGTAGTCCCAGAACTTTGGGAAGCCAAGGTGGGTGGATCACTTGAGCCCAGGAATTTGAAACCAGCCTGGGCAACTTGACAAAACTCTGTCTCTACCCAAAAAAACAAAATTAGCCAGACATGGCGGTGCGCACCTGGAGTCCTAGCTAGTCAAGAGGCTGAGGTGGGAGGATCACTTGAACCCGAGAGGTCAAGGCTGCAGTGAGCCATGATTGCGACCCTGCACTCCTGGGTGGCAGAGCAAGACCCTGTCTCAAAAAAAAAAACAAAACCATTCTTACTGTTTATAATAATAACAACTATGATTATTCCAGTAGTTCTCCGCCAGGGTCAATTTTGTCTCCGGGGACGTTTGCCTATAACTGGAGACGTGTTTGATGGTCATGGCAGAGGGATGCTATGGGCATCTAGCGGGTAGAGGCCGGGGTGCCACTCAACATTTTCCATGCACAGGGAAGCCCCCTACAACCGAGACTTATCCAGGCCCAAACGTCCACAGTGCAGAGGCCGAGAAGCCAGGACTGACTTACTTACCACGGCTAGGCTAGCTGGAGACACTTTGTATCCATGATCTCTAAACCTTGCAACAACTCTGCAAGGCAGCGTTGTCCTGCGGAAGGTAACAACTTAGGCTCAGAGAGGTCAAGGAGGGTGTCCAAAATCACACAGTGGGGAAGAGGCTGAGCCAAGATTCCCTAAGGGGACTCTGCTGTCTGCTCTCAAGGCCAGTGAGGGTGGAGGGGGGGTCTCCTGACTGTGCCCGCCTTCTGCAGATTGTAGGGTGTCACGTCTGTGTCACAGGAACCCCTTGCTGGTGAAGACCTCGGTGCCTAGGCTTGTTCATCCCCTCAGAGCCCCTGGAAAGGTCCTCACACATTCCTGCTGCCTCCGCCTGCTTCAGGCCAAGGAAGAGAGAGGGGAGGGGAGAAGGGAGATGCTCGGGGGATGCTCTTTGCTTCAGTGGCATGTGTTTCTTTAATGGAGAGCTATGAAATTTCCAGGGACATCCTTGTAATGTAAATATTGACCCGTCAGGAGCTCCAGGAGGACCCTGTCCTGGAGCCAAGGTGAAGCCCTGAAGAACGGGCAGGCTTGGAAGGGGAGCAGAAGGAGGAAGGAAGGTGGGGAAGGGGGAGGCCCTGAGGAGGGGAGGAGGGAGGAAGAAGGGAGAGGAGAAACCCCTCCCCCAGCACTGACCTCATACGTGCTGCAGTCTCCCTCTCTCTCTCTGGCTGTCTCCTTCTCTGTCTTTTGTCTCCATCTCTGTCTGTCTCTGAGTCTCTGATGCTTTCGCTTGTCTGACAGGATGGAGAGCTGAGGGGGGAAGAGCAGAGGGGGACGACCACAGCCAGGTGCAGACTTGTCCCCCGGCGTCTCCATACACTCCTTCCTAAGTGTCTCGGCATCTCTGCATCCATCTCTGATTCTGCCTCTTTCCCAGGACGCACCATCTCTCCCCTCCCACTCACACACACACACTCTCTCTATATATATACAGACACACACACATATATATATACATACACACACATACACACATATACACACACACACATATACACATACATACACACATATATACACACATATACACACACATACACACACACATATATACACACATACACACATATATACACACATATACACACACATATACACACACACATATACACATATATACACACATATACACATATATACACACATATACACACACATATACACACACATACACACACATATACACACACATATATACACACACATATACACACATACACACACATATACACACACATACACACACACATATATATACACACATATATACACACACATATACACACATATACACACACATATACACACATACACACACATATATACACACATATATACACACACATACACACACATATATACACACATACACGCACATACACACACATACACACATATACACACAAATACACACATATACACACACATATACACACATACACACACATATACACACACATACACACATATACATGCACACACATACACACATATACACATACATATATACACACACATATACACACACACACACACACACACACACACACACACACACATATATATGTATCACCATATCATACTGGCACCACGACCCCAGCGGGGGAGTCAAATTTATCATTTAACAGAAACTGGATCATTGTCCAGAGGTGACTATGATCCTGAGTATATGTACATACATACAGATTTCTCTATTTCTCTTTAGTCTCTATCTCTGTCTTTCTATATTTGTCCTGCTCTGTCTCTGTCTGTCTCTGATTGTCTCTTTCTCATTCTCTCCACGTCTCTCTGACTTTTGTCTCTGTCTCTCTCCCTCTGTCTCTTTGCCTCTGATGCTCTGCCCTGTCTCTGTTTCTCTCCATCTGTCCGTCTCTGTCTTTCTCCATCTCTGTCTCTGTTCCTATCTCTGTCTCTTTCTGTCTCTGTGTCTCTCTGATTCCCTCTGTCAGTGTTTCCGTCTCTTTTGTCTCCATCTCTGTCCCTCTGAGTCTCTGACGCACGTGCTCAGCCTCCTGCTGTCTCTGTCTCTCTCTCTGTCCCACAGCCCTGAGACATAAAACAGGTGACAGCACTGTGCGAGGCACAGTGTCTGTGCCTTCACCCAGGGAGGCTGCGTGTCTGCAGGGAGGGCAGGCCCATGTCATGTTGGGATGGACTGGCAGGCTGAGGTCCTCGGGGAACAGAGAGGCAGGAGGCAAGAAGCAGGGAGCGGCCAGTGAGAGCCCCTTCCCCAGAGAGCAAGAGGCTGTCACTGCCCCTACCCCCTGCCTCTGAGCTGCACAGATGGCATCTCAGCCCTCAGCTTCACCCTGAGCAGCTCCCTCCACATTTCCCAGCTTCGGTTTCCTCATCTGCAAAGCAGGGATAGCAGCACTTCCCTCTCAGGGTGGGTGAGGGTGCTCTGGAGCGACATGAAGGAAGCCGCTGGTGAGACCCACAGCAAGGCAGACGGGACACACAGTGTCCTGTCCCTCTCTCTCCGGGCTGAACTCTACAGGCACGTAAATATTTGCTGAACGAGGACAAATTCCATAAGTGGCAGAACTATCTTAAAAACGCTCTATTTGCACAAGAACTGGCCACACTGGCACCAGGACCCCAGCAGAGTCATCAAGTTTATCATTTAACACAAACACATACACACAGCTAACCAGGAGCAGCAGAGTCGACCATGGGCCAGGCTGCTAGTCCCAAGGGCTTCTTTCTCGCTTTACAGCTGGTACGGAAAGTGAAGAGCCATGAGCTACCAAAGCCCTGCCCGCTGCTGGGCGTTTCCAAGTGGTATTTCTTTTTTTTTCTCTCTCTCTTTTTTTCTTTTTCTTTGAGACAGAGTCTTGCTCTGTCACCCAGGCTGGAGTGCAATGGCATGATCTCCGCTCTCCACAACCTCCACCTCCTGGGTTCAAGCGATTCTCCTGCCTCAGCCTCCCGAGTAGCTGGGATTACAGGCGCATGCCACCACACTCAGTTAATTTTTGTATTTTTAGTAGAGATGGGGTTTCGCCATTTTGGCCAGGCTAGTCTCGAACTCCTGACCTCGTGATCTGCCCACCTCCACCTCCCAAAGTGCTGGGATTACAGAGGTGAGCCACTGCGCCCGCCCTCCTATTTCATTTAGCCCAGAGATGACTATGATCCTAAGTGTCACTTCACCACGGAGGAATCTGAGGTGGCTACCCACCCATTCGTTCAACACACATCCACCAAGCACCCACCCGGCTCCATGCTCCAGGCACAAAGTGGCCGACTGGGAAGCCAGAGTCTCTGCGGCGTGGCACCTACGTCCTACTGTGGGCAGAGAACAGAAACACAACACGGTTCCAGGTGTGACACCTGCAATAAAGACAGCGGGGAAGTGGTGTGGTAGAAGCCAGTGTGGGGGTGGGGAGGGGTGGAGTGATCCAAGCAAAGGCCTGGGGGCTGGACGAAGCTGAAGGCTCTTGGAGGATCAGGGAGGAGGGCAGAGGCTTGGAGGCTAAGGTCAAGTGAAGGCCAAGGTCAAGTGGAGCCCAAGCCCCCTGCAGGTAAAGGTAGGCACCAAGTTTAACCCTCCTCTGAGGCTCAGCCCTGCTTGTTTTCTGGGTGCGTGGTTTTCACACGTGGATGAGGGCAGCAGGAGAGGGAAGAGAAATGGGCAGAAGCCAGGGGCTGAGATAGCGAAGGGCAGGTGGGGGTGCAGGTGGGGGCCCAGGTGCGTCTGAGCCCCTCCCACCCCATCACGCTGCAGGATCAGGCACCTGAAAGAGGATCCCACCCCAGAGGGTCTCAGGCCCCTGCGGAAGCCACAGGGCCTGGATTCCCTGGAAGCTGCCTTGTCTATGCACAGGTCAGATCCCAGCTGCTCTCCTCACCACCCCCGGGCCTCAGGGCTTCCCCATATCTCATCCTCCCTTCCTTCTCCCTAAAGAAAGGGGCTCATCCTTTTTACCCACTCAAGAACCGCTGCTGAAAAAGCTGGGTGCCAGAGTCACTGACATCACATGCTGAGGGCCCTTGTCTGCTTCTGCTGGGGGACAAAGGACAGACGAGTTAACAAAGACAGGGCAAAGTAAGGCGGTAACTGAGAGCAAGCCCAACCCCTGGGTCCTGCACAGAGATAAATGAGGACGCAAAGCCCCCTCTTGAGTCATCCAGTCGACCTGGAGACGCTGCCAGGCTTGAGGCCTGTCTGGGGCTTGTCATGAGTAGGAGAACTCTGGAGATGGCAGATCAATCATTGTCAGAAACAATCTGCCGGCTGGGGTAGGGCTCGGGGCCTCCCCCCGCCCCCGGGCTCCAAGAACACACAGCTTGCGTTGGCAGAGCCGCCTGGCAAGGGGGCTGATCTCTTTGCCTCGCTGAGGATAATCTCCCCACAGTGAGACCCGCAAAGTTTGACTTAAACGTTCCCGTTGCCTGGGCAACCTTCTCCGCCGGTTCTACCCTGTCATTCTTTATCGAAAACCCTGGTAGGAACTTTTTGCTTCAATTGGAAACTTACAGTTGCCAAGGCAACCCTCTCAAAGCATCCTGAGGTTGCAAATGGGCTGTAGATGATAAGGGAGTACCATCTATTGTTGGGTCAAGTGGCTGCAGAGAGGGGAGGAGGGATGGGGCAATGGTGGGTGAGGTAAACAGCATTCTGAGTAGAGCGTGGAGGGGGAAGAGGGAGTTTCCAGGAAAGGGAGGACCGCAGGCCTCCACGAGTGCATTCATTCATTCACTTGTTTGTGCATCATTCATTCCCTCACTCATCCACAATCACTTAAGCACTTGTTATGTGCCTGGTTCTCTTTATTTCCTGAGGGCTTTCGGGGATGGAGGAGTGGGTAGATCCCTCCTCAACACACCCAGCCCTCTGACATGGAAAAGCGTGAACAAACAGAACACTGCTTTGGGAGTCAGATGGACCTAGGTTTTTCTCTGGATTTCTAACTCTGTCCTCATTGATAAATGGGGCATTAGACCCAGGTCTGAAGATGTAGGGAGCCCCAGAAGAGCCCTCAGGTAGACAGGACCAGCGTCAGCGTCATCCCATGCTCCCCCTATATTCAGAAGTGCCTGGTCACTGACTGCGGCTCCGGTTGGATTCTCCAGGTGGGGCGAAAGGGCCGACCCCAAGGGTGGCCATTCCGTGGCGAGAGGGTGGCAACGTGGAAACTGGGTGGAGACGGGCAGGTGAGTCTGGGCAAGTCCTCACTCACTTAGAGATAGCTCTTCCTCCCCTGGAGTCTGTCCCAGGAGGGGAGAGGGAAAGGGACAGGGGAGGGAATGAGAGAGGGGTGTGACCTTCAAGGGGGCTCTTCCTGATGGGACTTCCTTTTTTTTTTTGTGTGTGATGGAGTTTCACTCTTGTTGCCCAGGCTGGAGTGCAATGGCATGATCATGAAGAGGGAGACCCAGGCTTCTCAGATCAACTTCCCCTTTGACTATCATGCTGCATTTCAATAGAAGAAAAGGTTGACTGACTGGAGCCTCCGGTTTTACCTTCCTATAGGTGACAGGCTAGGCCTTGGGGAAACTCTCCAGAAGGCACTATTTTTACTTAAAACAATATCAAACCAAAACCTTTTCACATGTGAGTCCTAAAACTGTAAACCAGAACCCTTTCATATGTGATTTCTAAAGCTATAAACCTAAGATTCTTCCACGTGTAACATCTAAAGTATAAGCCTACATAAAGGCTGACCCTCCCTTTGTTGGACAAGCTTGGCTGTTAGGCAACTGTGCCACCTTGCTCCCAGCTGAATAAACTTTCCTCCTGTATTCGGTGTCCGAGAGATCCGTTTCCCACGGCCGCTCCTGCTACAATCACAGCTTACTGCAACCACCACCTTTCGGGCTCAAGCAATTCTCCTGCCTCAGCCTCCTGAGTAGCTGGGATTACAGGTGCCCGCCACCACGCCCGGCTAATTTTGTATTTTTAGTAGAGACAGGGTTTCACCACGTTGGTCATGCTGGTCCTAAATCCCCAACCTCTGGTGATCCACCTGCCTCGGCCTCCTAAAGTGCTGAGATTCCAGGCATGAGCCACCTCACCCGGCCCCCTCAGGGGACTTTCTAGGCATGGTCTCATGTAATCCCAGCAGCCCCAGGAGGCAGTTTTCATTCCCCTGTTTTGCAGATTGGGAAACTCCAGTTCAGAGAGGTGGAGTAAGGTCGCCCAGAGAGGAAGCAGCCTCTCCGGAATTCCACGTTCTTTTCAAAATCCCTCACCTAATTCTCATGACAGTCCCAGGGGCGGATTCCATTATCCCCATTCTGCTGATGAGAAGAACAAATCTGAGAGGTCAGACAGCTCACCTAGGCTCACACGGCTCCTGCAGCCCCTTTCCCATCTCCCCAGCCCACGACCCAACCACAAGAACCTCGGGATCTGTCCCCAAGTCGCCACAGAGAGGAGAGAAGGAAGGGGAACCAACATCTACCCGTTCTTTCTGTTCTAGTCCCCACTTCCCACAGCCTGGCTTCGCTGGGCTCTGGGCCTGACCACTGGTCAGGGTGCAGGATGGGGAGAGGGGTTTGGGGCCAGACCACACACAGGGGAAATGGGGCAGGGAGGCCAGGCGTGTCCCTGGGACTGCTCCTTCACTGGCATCATCAATATCAGTCTGGGCAGCGCAGGACAGACGGGGAGCCCCTTAAAAGCATGGGGAAGAAGAGGAGGAGGGAGGAGGTGAGCTTGGGAGGTAGAGGCGTCACCACCTTGCCTGTCCACCTTCCAGAGGAGAAAAACCACAGTTTGGAAGTGTTAGGGGATGCATCCAAAGTTCACAATGGCCAAGGGGTTGGAACAGGTCTGTGGACTCAACAACCACAGCTACTCTGAGCGGCAGGATTGCTGCTTCTGTGTCTGAACCACTCTCCTCTTCACACTCAGGTCGGGCAGCCCCTGCCTGCTGGCCCTTCAGTTGCATGGCCTACCGCTGGGCCTCATTCTCCTCAAATCCACCCAGCCTCTTCCTTCCAGGAACTTCGACCCTAGTCTCTGCCACCCAGAACATTCTTCCCTCAATAGCCACTCACAGTTTATACAGGACTTTACTTAAATGCCCCCACCTCAGAGAGGTCTTTCCTATAAGAAATAGGCATTTCCTTGCTTAAAATCACAGTCTCAACTGGGCACGGTGGCTCACGCCTGTAATTCCAGCACTTTGGGAGGCCAAGACAGGTGGATCGTGAGGTCAGGAGTTCAAGACCAGCCTGGCCAACATGATGACACCCTGTCTCTACTAAAACTAGAGCATGGGTATGGTGACATGTGCCCGTAGTCCCAGCTACTAGGGAGGCTGAGGCAGGAGAATCCCTTGCACCCTGGAGGCAGAGGCTGCAGTGAGCCGAGACCGCACCACTGCACTCCAGCCTGCACAACAAAGTACGACTGTCTCAAAAAAAAAAAAAGGGTTCATGAGCTCATGTAGAAGCCACCCACGCCCTTCACCCAGGAGTGAGAGAGAACTCCTTAGAGACAGAATCTCAGTCAGCGAGCACTGAGCCCTGTCGCTCAAAGCCAGGAGGAACAAGGGGCGATGGTACAGGCAGCGAAACACCCATGTGGGCTGGGAACCCCCAAACCCGCCAGGGAAGGAGCTCGGAGAGTAACACTCCCATCTGTTCCACTCTTTGCAGTTTACAAAGCACTTTCCCACACAACTCCATGTCGAACCCTCACAGCAACGCTGAGCGGGGAGATGCAGGTTTCCCACCTAGAGCCGGGAAGCCCAACGCTGATGCTGCAGTCGTTGCCGGGAAGGACCAGCAGGACCAGCCTTGGGGCTGAACCCCCCGGTCTTCTTGCCATTCCTGAGCTTGCTCTGTCCTTCTAGTGAAGTGCGAACTCCTGCCCGGAGTCAGGGGGCAGGGCAGGCTGATACCTTAGGGTGCGGGTGACGCTGAGGCCCCCGGAGAGCTTGGCTCATGCAGAGGCCTCATGACTCACCTGCGGACTTAGGGTAGGACGCTGCTGCCCAGAGCACTTGTCTCTGAGGAGGGAACCAGAGTCTCTGGAACAAACCCACCTTTCAGAAAAGACTCTCAGAAAGGATTTGGGTGATGAAGATGCTCAGGGAACCAAGGTGAGAGAAACATGAAGGAGGTGAGGGTGTGGTAAGGCCAGGATTAGATAAGAAGCAAAACTGGAAAATTCTGCTGGCAGAGTCCAGGGAGACTTCCATTCCTCACTCCTTCTTCCCGCTGTGGACGGGCAGCCACTCCCTCCTGCAGACGTCCTGGGCATTCCTCTCCTCGTGCCATAGTGAGCGTTGGGGCCATTCTGCTCAGTGGTTTCTTATCTGTCTTGCCCACAAGACCGTGAGCTGGGCTCTGAGTCATCTGCTCGTCCACCCGCTCACTCACTTCCAGGGTGCCCAGGGGCAATGCGTGCTGGAGGTACAGTGATGGGGCCACTAGACAAGGTCTTAGGTATGGGTGCTGTGAGACACAGTGCCAGAGTCAGGGAAGAGGGCTTTTCTGTGGTTTACACCTGGACACCTGGCTTTCTCTGTGGGGAATTCCAGTGCTAGAATGTTCCAGCCAGTGCTAGAATGTTCTGGATGGTATCATTTTCATGGGATCATGGCAGGGATACCTTTCCCTGCAGCAGCCTGATATGTCCTTATTAGGGTTGCTTTGTTCCTTTTGCTCAAGACGTTGCTTCCGTTAAATTCAGATATGCCCACCAGAGGAGAATGCACAGACCTCATCCATCATTACGCTGAGTTTTTTGTCTGGATGATTTGTTCCAGTACTCAGTTCAGAGCCTGGCACAGAGAAGTGTTTGCGGAATGGATACAGACTGATCCACTCACTCTGTAAATATGGACGCGATGCCCACTATGTGTCAGGCACTGGGCGCAGCAGGAAGATGTGGACATAAACCAGATGCAGTGTCGCTGACCTCAGAGAACACAGGTGGCAGTATGACATGATTGAGAACTGCCGTCTGGGTGGTCACTCCAAATTTCTGAGTATCGGGTACCAGTAACAGTATCTGCCCAACTGAAAAGGACCAAATGTCAAAACATCTTCAAAGCTTAGTCAAATGCAGGGCCAGGTATGGTGGCTCGAGCCTGTAATCCCGGCACTTTGGGAGGCTGAGGGGGGCAGATCACTTGAGGTCAGGAGTTCAAGACCAGCCTGGCCAACATGGTGAAACTC
This sequence comes from Alouatta palliata, assembly GCA_004027835.1. Lineage (NCBI taxonomy): Eukaryota > Metazoa > Chordata > Mammalia > Primates > Atelidae > Alouatta > Alouatta palliata. Next base: position 54,156 of record PVKV010007584.1, read on the forward strand.
TGTCTCTACTAAAAATACAAAAATTAGCTGGGCATGCCCAGCCTCTGCCTCATTTTTGATGGTGATGCTCATCACTGCCATAAACATCAATTATTACGATGGCCATTACCTGCCCATCTCCAGCACACTCTCAGACCTGTGCCAGCAAGGCAGCTTCCCCTATCCCCTGCCCACACAGACTTTAGGAGGTCAAGGCAGGAGGATCACTTGAGGCCGAGAGTTCAAGACCAGCCTGGCCAACATGGCGAAACCCTTTCTCTACTAAAAATAAAAATAAAAAAATTAGCCAGGCCTGGTGGTGCACACCTGTAATCCCAGCTACTGGGGAGGCTGAGGCAGGAGAATCGCTTGAACCGGGAGGTGGAGGTTGCAGTGAGCCAAGATCGTGCCATTGCACTCCAGCTTGGCAACAAGGCGAGACTCCATCTGAAAAAAAAAAAAATTCACAGGCCAGACCAGGGTGAGGTAGGTGCAGCCCTGGCGTGGCCCTGAGAGGAAACCCTTGCACAGATTTTTCCCCCTGAGGCCAGGCACGGTGACTCATGCCTGTAATCCCAGCACTTTAGGAGGCCGAGGTGGGAGGACTGCTTGAGGCCAGGAGTTCAAGACCAGCTTGGCCAACATGGTGAAACCCTGTCTCTACTAAAAATTAAAAAAAAAATTAGCCAGGCATGGTGGTGCACACCTGTAATCCCAGCTACTGGGGAGGCTGAGGCAGGAGAATCGCTTGAACCTGGGAGGCAGAGGTTGCAGTGAGCTGAGATCGTGCCACTTCACTCCAGCCTGTGTAACAGATCGAGGCTAAAACAATTGTTTTTGCACCTTGGGCAACTGGCTCGCCTCACCCTCACGTGGCAATCAAACGTGTGGCAGTTCAGTGAGGGATGGCAAGGAAGGTGCAGGGCTGGGCCAAGGAGTGCTGAGAGGGAGGGTGTGGTCCTCGGCTGAAAAGCAAAAGCCATTTGTTTCGGTGGCTGCCCAGAACAGGATGCAGTTTCCAGAACTGTGAAAGGGAGGTCCAGAGGCCAGGGCAGGAGCTAGGACCCTGTGGGAAGGGGCCAAGGACATGTGCCCTCACCTCAGCCTCCTGCTGCTGCCCAATCTCCAACGTTTCCATGGCAAACACAACGGGAAACAGACAGAGCCTACTGATACGTCCTCTCAGGGACAGAGTAGTGGCCCCCAAAGATGTTCATGGACAAATCCGAGGAAGCTGTGTACATGGCACCTTCCATGGCGAAGGTGCTGTTGAGATCAAATTAAGACGGGGAGATTATTTGGGAATTATCAGGATGAGCCCAATGTAATCCATCATTAAAGAAGGAGGCTGGAAGGCCAGGCGTGGTGGCTCACGCCTGTAATCCCAGCACTTTGGGAGGCTGAGGCCAGCAGATCACCTGAGGTCGAGAGTTCAAGACCAACCTGACCAACATGGAGAAACCCCATCTCTACTAAAAATACACAATTAGCCGGGTCTGGTGACGCATGCCTGTAATCCCAGCTACTTGGGAGGCTGAGGCAGGAGAACTGCTTGAACCTGGGAGGTAGAGGTTGCAGTGAGCCAAGATCGCACCACTACACTCCAGCCTGGACATCAAGAGCAAAACTCCATCTCAAAAATAAAAAGGAGGCTGGAGGCAGAGCCAGAGAAAGAAGAGATGGCGACGGGTCCAGAAGGTAGGAGGGAGAGTCGGAGGGAGCATGGAAGGGGCTACGCTGCTAGCTTTGAAGATGAGCTTAGAGGCCCTGCGCCAAGCAACGTGGCAGCCACTGAAGCTGGAAAAGGCAAGGAAACTGATTCTCCCCAGAGCTTCCAGGAGGAACCAGCCCTGCCCGCTCCTTCATACTTTGACTCTAGTCCCGTGAGATTGATTTTGGACTTCTGAGCTCCAGAACGTAAGAGAATAAATGTGTGCTATTTTCAGCCGCTGAGTTTGTGGTAGTTTTTTTCAGCAGCCACAGGAAACCACTCCTCCATCAATGGATGTCAGCCCCCTAGGCCGAAGAGCAGAGAAAGAAGCACAGACGGAGGAACCCACCATGCAAGCAGAGCTCGACAGGCAGCGAGCCAGCGATGTGTCTGCAGGTGGCCAGCCTTCTGCTGGCACTGGAGCAGAAGGTACATGGGTGACATGGGGTGGCAGATGAGGCCACGGGGTGAAGGACAGGACAGCCAGGTAACAACGCCAAGAAGAGGAGCGTGGACTTTCTCCATGGGCAATGGGAAGCCATGGGAGGTTCCTGAGGGAGTAGCTTGATCAGATTTAGATTCAACCAGATTGGCGAGGAGCTGGAAGGGAACAGGGGAGGGTGGAAGGACAGAGGGAGGGACCCCAGGGGGATCCTGCTGCAACATGCAGGCTGGCCATTGGGAAGGGGCTTCTGAACCAGGGCAAGAGGCCCAGCTTGTGGCTTTGGATCACCTTTAGGCAGTTCTAGCCACGTCCACTGCTCCTGGCCTCACCTTCACACCCATGCCGCATTCCCCCCTCCAGGCCTTTTGTGCTTATCACTTCCCTGGCCTGGGACATCCGTGCTGCTCCTCTCTATCGATCCTTCCCAGCCTTCAAGGTTCAGCTGAAGGGCACCTCTTCCAGGGAACCTTCCCTGATAAGCCACTAAAGCCACAGGGGCTGAGGAATCACCTCGCCCAGTCCTCCTCTGCCCTTCCATCCCTCTTTACCTCTGCCCACATACCCTCACTGCCAGGATGCCCACTGCCTGGGTTCCAATCCCACCCACTCTACTTCCTAATATGTGACTTAGCCTCTCTGAGCCTCAGTTTCCTCATCTGTAAGATGAGCACAAGGGAATAACCTACTCTGTGGGGCTGTGTGAGAGATAATAGGTGCTGACACAGAAGAGTGCTCAGCATAGTGCCTATAGACGGGGTGGAGGCAGCCAGGGAGCCTGCGAGCATCTGCTGCTCTGATCTCCAAACCGAGAGCCTATGAGCGCAAGACTGTCCTCCCTGAGCTGAGCCCACCCTTAGCTCACTCCTCCCACTGGCCCCAGCCCTACCCTCTGGGCCACCAGCACACATCTAATCCATCTTCCATACAGCATCCTGTAACTGTGATGGAGACAGTGGTCATGTCCCCTGGGCTTTGCAGCCCAGTGCCTTCTCCTGCCTCTCCCAGAGGGAGCTTTCCAGGCCCTTCTGCACAAACCCCTCTCCCAGCACATTCCTGGGCAGGGCCCATCTTGGACTCAAGGTCCCCTCACCACACACTCACTGGGATCTTACTTGTTACTGGACTCGGGGAACACTGAGGCAAAGAAGATGCATCCCTACCTCTAGACCAGCTCCTGCCTTCCTCAGATCCTCCGAAAGCACAAGTTCCACTCTGGCCACCTGGGACAGGATTAGGCTCGAACGTAGTCTGCATTGCTGCGGTAGAATGCTATACTGTTCTTCCTTATATCCTGTCCTTGAACGGGGTTTTGTGGCCTGAATTTATGGCCCCAAGATGACTTTAAGGACACAGAAGGCAGGGTCCATAGCTCCTGCCCTCTCATCCCTGGCACCTGGCAGACCTAAAATACTTCAGTCAGTTCATGGGTCACATACTCCCTAGGACCCCAGAGCCTCAAGGGGCTTCAGGGATCAGCCAGTTCAATGCTCCCATTTCAGAGATGGGAGATCCAGAGAAGTCATGTGGCTGGTTGAAGGCTGTTTCCAACACCACTCCCTAAGGGACCATCTGCATGCTTCCACAGCCGCAGGGGGCCTCTTGACCTGGCTCAGGCTTCTTTCTCTAAGCCAAGTCCCCATTTCTCATGACTTTTTTCACTAACATCTTTTATCACAGGACCTACTCAAAGATTCTTTAAAAGTCTAAGTATCATGAGATGATGTTGGAGACCCCACACTGCGCCTGCAAGAGATTACAAGTGTGTAAAAATGATGTCTGCGTGTGAATTTGTACTGGAGAGAAATGGAAAATTGACAGTGGGCAAACTTAACTGTTGGGATTCTAGATCACTCTTTTTTCTTTCTTCCTTTCATGTTCATTTCCATGTTGTTCTGCAATCAATGTATAAGGAAGGAGGGTGCGGCCAATACCGCGTGTGCCCACCCTGCTCCGGGCAGACTGTTGTATCTCTACGACAGTCCTGCAAAGCACTAGCATCCCCACTTTTCAAATGGGGAAAATGGGGTTCAGAGATGTTTAGAAAAATTAAATGCCCAACTTCACAGAGCTAGTAAGTAGTAGAGGCAGCATTTGAACATAAGATTTCCAATTCCTAGTGCACTTCCCCAGAAGACAGAGTGGGGGTGGAAGGATGAAAAGAGAGAGGGAAGGAGGGAAGAAGATAACCTAAGTTTGTTACATTAACTGGTTTGTTCCAGTTACACATTGTGTTAAGTATTTGTTGGATGGATGGATGGATGGATGGATGGATGGATATGTGGGTGGATGGATGGATGAATATGTGGGTGGATGTATGTATGTATATGTTGGTGGGTGGATGGATGAATAAATATGTGAGTGGGTGGATGGATGAATATATGGGTGGGTGGATGGATGGATGAATGGATATGTGGGTGGATGGATGGATATGTGATATGGTAAATGGATGAATATGTGTGTGAATGGATGGAGGGAGGGATGCATGAATATGTGGGTGGATGAATGGATGGATAGATGGATGAATATGTGGGTGGGTGGGTGGATAGATGAATATGTAGGTGAATGGATGAATGGATGAATATGTGGGTGGATGGATGGATGAATGGATATGTGGATAGATGGACAGATGAATATGTGGGAGGGTGGATGGATAACTAAATGCGTGAGTGGGCAGATGAATATGTGGGTGAATGGATGGATGAATGGATGGATATGTGGGTGAATGGATGGATGGATGGATATGTGGGTAAATGGATGGATAAATATGTGGGAGAGTAGATAGATGGATAAATATGAGAGTGAGTGGATGAATATGTGGGTGGATGGATGGATGAATTATGTGGATGGATGGATGGATGGATGTCAGACAAGCAGCAGTTCTCAGACTAAGAGCAGGGTTATTTACACATACCGTTTCGGCATCTGCCCGAAAGGTAGGGATGGGGTTTCCTAGGAGACAATGGTCCATGCCTGCGTCCCACTGCCTGGAAGACCTTTCCCCTTTCCCTTCCTTGCCCTCAGCCCAGAGGTGGTGAATAGAGAGATGGAGACAGTGGGAAACAACAGGCTGAGCATTACCACTAACTTGCTTTGTGTCCTGGGACTAGTCACTCTCATCTCCTCTGGGCTTGCCTCCCTCACTAAAATGTGAAATGTGACACTTTCCAACCTGGCTGGTATCAGCATCCTCTGGAAAGCTTGTGAAAATGCAGATGCCCAGGTCTCAGGCCCTGGCATCAGTTTTTAACAAGCTGCCCAGGCAACTCTCACAATTGATGATTTGGAGATAAGGGACTGACGGGTCCCCAGGGTCCCAGTTGTGACACCCCCTGGCCCATGGCAAGATATGGCCTTTCCTGTAACCCTTCCTCCTTCTCTCCCTCATCTCCTCTTTCTGATAGTCAGGAACCTTTCAGTTACAAGGTCAGGAGCCCAATCCACCCTAACTGAAGGTACGTCTATTTGCAGACGTACAAATAAATTCACAAAGCAGAACTGCCTTCAGGCTTAGCTGGATCCAGGGGTTCAAAGATTCTCAAGACTATCATTCCATCTTTCAGCTGTTTCCTCAGCTTATCAGTTTCATTTCCAGGTAGGCTCTGTCTACATGGCATGATGATGGCTGATGGCCCACCCAACTCTGCTATGCCACCCCACAATCCTATAGAAAGTGAGAGAACCTCTCTCTTTTGTGTTCATGAATAAAATATCATAGAAGACTCGGACTGGTCCAGCCTGAGTCATGTGCCCACCAGGAGCCAATCCCTAGGACAGGGGATGAGGCATTCTGATTGGCCAGTCCAGGTCACATGACCAGAGAAAACCCAGTGTGTTCAGGGCACTGCCTATTCCCTAGGCCTAAGCCCCGGTCAACTCCCAACCATGGGGACTTCCTGCAGGAGGGAGGGGAAGAGAGCCTAGCATCTTCTTGGGGCTGGTCTGCAGGCAGGTATCAGGCAATTCATCACCTGCCCAGGAGTTAGGAGTTTGTGGCTGTGTACAGAGAAATTTCTGGAGGATTCAGGCCAATGGCCTCCTCGTGTCCTCTGAAGGAGGTGGTCCTGGTGATGTGAGGCTGAGTCTTGGGTCTTCTCTCCATCTGGCTTTGTGAAGTCACTCTTCCATCCTCATCTGTGAACTGACTCTCCCCCTGGCAAAGCTTAGGTTTCTAGGCCCAGAGATAAGCGTCTTTTCTGCCCACCCCATAATCCCAAGGGCACTTTGCCAGTGCCTTCTCACTTGTGTTTGTGAAGGTCGGTGGGGATATGATTACAGCCAGGCTGCCTTCCTAGGACAGGGTCCTGAGCCAGAATGGCCTTGGCCCTGCCCCGATGGGTTTGGACATGGGAAGAAGGTGAGCCAGGGGCAGAGAGCCAGGGCTGGGGAGAGCTGAGCAGCTCTGCGAAGAGTGAAGGGGGGAACTGAGGGGAGAGGGCACAAAGCCAGGGAGACAGAAACGGCCAGGAGCCCTGGTTCATGAGCTGTGCAGGGTGCAGTGGGCGCTGGCAAAGGAGTAGAAACAGCAGAGCCCCCTCATAGAAAACGTGAAGCCCCCCGCTGCCCCTTCTGCCCAGCTTTCAATAAAGCCTTGCACATAAGAGAGGGCTTTGGTGGAAACTGAAGAAGGGGCTGAACTCCGAGTCTGGATGCTGGCACATATAATAGAGAGCATGTGGAGGTGGTGGTGAAGCCTGAAAGCTGCGGAAAGTCAGAGGAAGCAAGAGCCTGAAGCCTTCGGGGGCCCGCGGCGGTCTGTGGGTGGGGAGGCTGTTACAGCTGGATCCAGGCCTGGGAGGGCAGGGGGCCCAAACACCATCTGAGACCCATCAGGGCTAGCCATTTTCCCTCCGTTTTCATTCAACTGTGGGAAGCACAGCACAAAGTACTCTTTCCTTTTCCTTCTCAAGCAGACAGGCCCAAGAGGTCACCCAGCAGGCCTGCAGCAGAGGCAGGACTGGAACCCAGGCCTCCACCTCCAAGGCCAAGTTAGGGGGGCTGGCAGGGGGCACCTTCGGGGTCTCCCTCTCCCTCTGCCTGCCCCTCTTGGCCAGGGTTGTGTCCTGCTCAGACTCGCTGTGTCAAAGCTTCAGGGGACAGGCCCACAGGACAAAGGCTGCGATAGGAGGACCCGGAACAAAGCTGCTGCTGTGTAGACCAACTTCCAAAATAAGCCTGATTCCCCGAAAGTCTGGTCACTATGGCAACGGGGAAGTTGTTCTGCGGAAGCCTCCTCACTGAAAGGCCCAGTGGCCACTGCCTTCTTCCTCCCCTCCCAGAGGGATCAAGTCCCACCGGCACCAGGAGGAGCCTCCTATGAGGGCCAGGCCCCCTGGTAGGCGTCTTCACACACATACATGCTGTCCCACCGAGGCCCCACCGTGGCCCTGAGAGGTAGCCATGGTCATCGTCACTCTGCACACTGGACCCCTGGGGGCTCTGAGACAGTGGTTCTCACCAGGGTCACACATGGCTCAAGTCTCTCTGCCTCCACGTTCAGCAATACAGAGGAATTGGGAGGCCTGGATTCAAACTCCCATTTCCCTGTCTCCCAGCCTCCTCCTCATTCATTCCTTCTTTTTTTTTTTTTTGAGACGGAGTCTTGCTCTGTCACCCAGGCTGGAGTGCAGTGGTGCAATCCCAGCTCACTGCAACCTCCACTTCTTGGGTTCAAGCAATTCTCCTGCCTCAGCATCCTGAGTAGCTGGGACTACTGGCACTTGCCACCATGCCCAGCTAATTTTTGTATTTTAGTAGAGACAAGGTTTTGCCATATTGGCCAGGCTGGTCTTGAACACCTGACCTCAAGCAATCCATCCACCTCGGCCTCCCAAAGTGCTAGGATTACAGGCGTGAGCCACTGCGCCTGGCCTCATTCCTTTTGAGCCTCAGTTTCCCCTTCCCACCCAAAGCATTGTCAGGGTAGAGATGGGGACAGTGGTTAGTGGTGAACATGCACGATCACCTGTGAGCAGGGACTGTGGGACTCTTGTCATAACCTCCTGCCCCCAGGGCTTTATCACAGCAGTGTCCTATGTGGCACTCACTAATAGTTCCTCCCTATGGGGTAGGTGGTGTCTGTGCCCTAGATTTCTCATCCCACTTCTGGTGACAGGCTGTGTCCTGCCTAGTCACAAAAGTAGGAAATGATCTGGACCTGACCAACTGATCTTGGTATCTCCTCTCTCTGGTAACTGTGATTGATTGGTCCAAGAGATAATGACTGGCCCAAGCACAGCCAATCAGAGAGTTCCCCTGGGACTGATAAATGGATATGTAGAGGAAAAAAAGATCTTGCTGTCTTGACAGAGAGGGTGGGGAGTTCAGGTTGCTGACTTGGAACTTCCACGGGGCCTTGTCCCACATCCTGTACAGAAGATGTATCATCAGAGTTCAGTGACAGACAACGAAATCCATTCCAGCTAGTAGAAAAGAAAGATTTTTGTTCCAGCATATTATTAGTAAGTGCCTGAGCATCTAGGAAAGCCGCCTACAACACTGCAGAACTGGGCTAAGACGCCAGGGCTCCTGCCTCCATCGGGAAGCTGTGGAATTGGAAAGCCACAACTGCCAACTGCAGAATTATGCCTGCACTCTGCTACCGTCCACAACAAAATGCATGCTCAGATGCTCCGTGCCCTGCCTGTTTCCCCACGAAACTCAGTTCCAAATTCTAGTGTGTGTGTGTGCATTCGATGGCAGGATTTCCGTGCCAGCAAAAACACTAGTGGCAAGAAAATGTGGTTGTTTTCCAAACCCTGTAGCACAGGAGGGGACGCCACACGGACGCCATGGCAGGCACGGTGTGTCCCATGGGCAAAGTCTGACCTTAACCGCCATTGCTGTCGTCCCAGCAGCTGGAGCCAGGGACCCAGGTCCAGCCCGGGCTCTGCTGTTTCCTCACTGTGTGTCCTCCAGCAAACCATCTCTCATCTTGGGGCCTCAGTCTATCCATCTATCATTTGGGAGTATTTCGACCTGCTGAAGTATGGTGCAGAGTGGTCATGAGGATCAAGGTGAGACAACAGGCAGGAAAGTCTTGGTGCATGCAAAAAGCTGTGCACCTGGAAAAGCTTATTACTATTCAGTAAACAGCTTTAACCAAGAGGAAAATGAACCCAGAGGGTGAAATGATCCACCAAGGTCAGCCCTCCAGGCAATAAAATGTGAATGGGATTGAGAATGATTGCTTATGTCTCAGGAGTGGGAGGAAGGGTAGAAGGGGAGGAGGAGGAAGGGTAAATGGTTGCAAGGAGGTGGGAGTGATGGGGGGAGGTATTGTATGAAGTTATCTGTGTCTGTGTGGCAAGTTTCCCCAAAATTTAGCGGCTTGAAACAACAAACATTTATCACCTGGCAGTTCCTGTGGGTCAGGGCCCTGGGCATAGTTCAGCTGGGTTCTCTGGTCCAGGGTCTCTCATGAGGTTGCAGTCAAGGCTGTGGTCTCATCTGAAGGTTAGACTGAGGAGAACCACTTCCCAGTTCGTGCACTTGGCTGTTGGTAGCCTCACATCTTCACTGGCTGTCAATCAGAGCTCACAACACGGCAGTTGGCTCTCAGGTGAGTGAGAGTGATGGGGAGAGCTCACAGGACAGAAGCCAGTCTGTTTGTAACCTGATCTCAGAAGTGGCACCCCATCACTTCCACTGTATTCAATTTATTAGACTCAAGTCACTATATCCAGCCCACACTCAAGGGGAGAGGACAACATGACAGTGTGACTACCAGGAGGAGGGATCCTTAGTGCCTTTTAATGGCTGCCCACCACAAGGCTTGAGGGAAACGAGCCTACCACAGGCTCCAGTCCCGGGTCTACTGTCTCTGAGAAAAGGAATGGGGAAGGTGGGGTAGGGGAGGGTATTCCCAGCCTGTTGCACCAAACGTGCCCAGCCCTGGGTCCTGCAGATAGCAAAGTGGAAATGAAGCCTTGCTTAGCTGCTGCCCCGCCTCCTGCAGGATCCACCCCCAAGAAGGGGCAGAAGGACAGAGTGGGGACATGAGGACAGAAGAGTGGCTTACATACACCAACAACGGCAACACGTGGCAACCAACGCCTTAGGCATTCCCAATGAAACGAGAGACTCCCAAGGCCCCCAAAGGTAGCCTGGGTTAGAAGAGGAACCCTGGACTAAAAGCTGAGGGATCTGGGTTCTGGCCCAGGGGAAGCCCTTAACAGGCTGTGAGCAAGCCACATGCCCTCTCTAGGCCGTGGTCAGAGAGCTTGCAGTTAGAGCTATGGTCTCATCTGAAGGCTGGATAATGGTGTTATAGATGGTCTCATCTATAACATGGATGGTGACCTGATACTGCCTGGGTCCTCAGAGGCTCCAAGGGTTAAAGTTCTATCGTGCAAAGTGAATCAAGCGGCCATGCCCAGTGGCTCACACCTATAGTCTCAACACTTGGGAGGTGGAGGCAGGAAGATCACTTTGAGCCCTCAAGTTTGAGGCCAGCCTGGCCAATGTAGCAAGACCCCATCTCTACAAGAACATTAAGAAATAAGCCAGGCATGGTGGCGCATACCTGCAATCCCAGCTACTCTCAGAGCTGAGGTGGGAGAATCCCTTGAGCCCAAGAGATTGAAGGTGCAGTGAGCCGTGACTGCACTACTGCACTGCAGCCCGAGCAAGAGTGAGACCCTGTCTCAAAAAACAAAGAGGATCAAGGGTGATGGGACAGACAACCTAGGGGGTTCACCTGGGCTCCACCATCTGTCCCCAGCAACCCTCACGCTCCTCGCTCTCCTGAGTGTCTGATTTCCTGGTCTCCCTTTAGGACTTGCCACCTCTGGTCTCCCACAGTGCTGCCTGGCCCCAATCCCTGACCCCTCCACTCTCCCCCAGCTTCTCACCACCCCCACAGAGCCAGATGAGGCTGGACCAGGCTGGGCTTGAGGAAGGGGCTAAACAGATACCCAGGGCCAAGGATTAGATGGCAACTGGGAATTATCCACCGGACTCCAGGAGCTGGTGTTAAGAGTCTGGGCCCTTGTCTTCCTCCCCAGGGAAGGTGGGGAAGATGCTTCCAGACTCCATGCAGAGGCTCTCTGGTGCTTCTCTTCCCTGCTCTGCTCTACTGATGTGGAGCACGTTCCGTGTGGGGGTGTGAACGGAACCGTCACACAGTACTTGGGCTCCCAGGCTGAGGGGCTTATGTAACTCATGCCTCCCACCCGCACTCCCAGCTAGCCCCCGCCAACTTCATCTCAAAGCACAAGACCGCCCTGGTACCCACACACCAGGCCTCCATGGGGTCCCGTCTCTTGAAATATCCCAGAGCACTTGTTCTCTCTCACAAGGCTCTTCATGCTGGCACTGACATTCTTTCTGGATCTTTCTCCCCCAAGCAGGAAGAAACATGCTTTGTTCTCTGTATTTCCAGTGTCCCGGAAATCTGCAAATGCTTGGTAAATTTAGTTGAATGAACTAAAAGTATCAATAATAGAAAGCAATAGAGAATGTAACCGGCTAAGAGCTCTACATACATTCACACATTTGATGCTCACCTCACCCTATATTGTAGATACTCTCATCTCCATGACACACATGGATGAACAAATGCCACCACGTTCCTTCTGCGGAAAGGCACTGACCTGAGATTAGACCCATCACCAGGCATAAAGCGAGAGGGTGCCATGCTGAGTGTCCCCTACTATGTGCACCTCTTGATTATCACAACAGCTCAGGGAGGCATAAAGGGGAAAAACAGGCCAGGTACAATGATTCATGGCTATAATCCCAACACTTTGAGAGGCCGAGGTGGGAGGATCACTCGAGCCCAGGAGTTTGAGATCAGCCTGGGTGATATGGTGACATAGTAAGACCTCGTCTCTATTTAAAAAAAAAAATTAGGCAGGTATGGTGGTGAGTGCCTGTAGTTCCAGCTACTCAGGTGGCTGAGGCAGGAGGATTGCTTGAGTCCAGCAGGTTAAGGCTGCATTGAGTTATGACTGCACAAAGGGAGACCCTGTCTCTAAACAAAAGGCAAAATTGTTGTCATTATCCCCATCTTCCTGATCTGTATCAGTCAGGATAGATGAGCTTAAACTGAGTAACAACCCCCAAATCTCAGCAGCGTAAAACAACAAAGGTGTTTCTCATCCCTGCAACATGTCCATTGCAGGAGTGTGGACGGGGCTCTGCTTTGCATTGTCCTCCCCCAGGAACCTATGGAAATTTCCTTACTCCTGCTGCTCAGAGGACAGGAAGTTAGAGGAATTGTGCCCTAGTTCTTAAAGGGCCAGGGTGTGTCATGTGGCTAACATAAGATACATAATCCTCAATGGGCACAGAAGCGGGAACCTGTGGATTTGGGTGAAAGGTATTGGGCTCAAGTGTGTCATTTGCGGGCAGTGTGTTGTTCTGTGCTGAGCTCGGGGAAGAGTCCTGCCCTCCCAGAGCACACCTTCTGATGGGGAAGCAGGCAGATGGGAGAAAATTATAATCCAGCCAGACTAGAGCTTTGACAGAGGAGGGGGTGCCCCAAGAGGCCCCTGCCCTGGCCCCGGAGATCAGGAAAGGCTTCTGATATAGGAGATATCCGTGCTACGGATGACCCGCCATCCAACACTATCTTCTGGGTTTGGAGCCTTTATCTTCCCAGGTGGTGGACCCACCAGCCTGAACCCCTTCTTGCAGGGCAATCTAATGGGGAAGCGAGTCCAGCCACTGCAGCCTGATGCCCACCCCACGGCTCTGGGCACTTCTGCTCTTTCCTCCTCAGGATTGAGGAAAGTGGGTTCCTACCAGGAGCATGCAGGGTGTTTCTGAGAGAAGGACCCCTCTGGAGGAGGAGAGGAACAGAGGAACTGAAGTCTGGAGGCTGGATGCAGGCCTCCCTGTTGCTGGAGGGAACAGCCCCTTAAACACCACCAACCCCGTCTAAAGGAGTGGCTGAGCCTGAAGCTGGGGGCTGCTCCAGGAGCCAAAAAAGATCCTCAAACTCACCCAGGCTGTGACAGTGATGCCAGTGGGAACCTGAGGGCTAGGTGCTAGAAGCTGATGGGTCCCAGAGACCAAGTTATCCAGAAATCCCATCTAATTCTAAGATTTGATGAGTCTATATCACGAGAGGAGACCCAAGAAACTATCACTGTGGTCACCTCCAGAGTACCTGGGGATGGTCAGAGAGAAGGGGGGCTGGTTTTACTTTTGCCTTTTCACCCATACACCACCTATGCAAAAAATAATACGTATATTGGATCTGAATATTTCTTTGACTCTAGCATTCTAAGCCTCCAAGATTATTACAATCATTCTGAGATCCAGACTGATTCTCAGAGACTGCTGGCAAGTATTTGCAGGTTAGACGCCTCTGGGTTTGGACCCCAGCTCTGTGCATTTCTGTGCCTCAGTTTCCTGGTGTGTAACCCAGGATGAGGATATCCACTTCCCCTGGAGCATGATAATGATAACTCGGGCATCCCCCAGGGTCTGGCACACAGCAAAGCCTTTGTCCAAACAAAGCCAGTGGTGAATGCCCACAGCCAGAGGATCTTCCAGGCAGCGTCTGGGGTGCTGAGTCTAAGCCAGGGAGTTTCCATCCCAGGGTAGGAGGCCAGGAGGTCCCTGGGAGCACCTGGAGAGCTCGCCCCACAGGCCAGGCCCGGCGTGTGTGGGAGGCTGCCGCCCCGGGCCTGGTGCTCTGGCGCCCCCTCATGGACACTGTCCTCCTTGCACCCCTGGGAGAGCTGGAGAAGAGTGCCCTCTTTCATCCCAAAAATCTGATTGTTTGGGTTATTTTTTTTAAAAAGGACCAAGACTAGCGACAAGGTAAGAGTCCCCACTGGTCCTTCTGTGTCCTGCATGGAAATATGACTAAAAAAAAAAAAAAAAAAAAGCCTCCACTGGTTGGTTTTGGGGCTCCAGGCCCAAAATACAGCATTAAGTGTTCAGAAGCTCTTGACACCTTTTGAGCCACACAATGATTAACCACAGGCAGGCACCAGGTGCCCACTTCCTGGTAAAGATCTTGATCTGTTATTTCACTGTATCTTTCCTATACTCTCTAAGCTCACACCATTATCATCCTCTTAACATCTGGGAGAACAGAGACCCAGGAAGATGCAGTAAACTCAGGGCACACAGCTGGAAGTGGTGGCCTCAGGCGTCAACTCAGGCTACGAACTCTGCCACTCTGTAAGGAGCAGTAATTTTCTCTCCCATTCTCTGCAGGCCGCTGAAAGGTACCATGCTCAGTAACCAGTGCACACCGTTCATCCCAACCTGACCACAACTCTTTCACGTGGGCTTTCATTTCCTCCATTTTTGGGGTGACCAACAGGTGTGCCTAGGGCTGAGGGGGCTCCTGGGATGCAAGACTTTCAGTGTTATCACCAGAAAAGCCCGACCCATTTTACAGACACAGAAACTAAGATTTGGAGATGGTAATATATTCCAAAGCTATGAAGCATGGAACCCAAAAGTCTTGCTCCAGAACTGAGACCTACAGGCTGAGAAGGATTGGGCTGAGCTGGTTCTCTAAGGAACAAGAAATGGCTGGGTGTGGTGACTCACACCTGTAATCCCAGCACTTTGGGAGGCCAAGGCGGGCAGACCACCTGAGGACAGGAGCTCGAGACCAACCTGGCCAACATGGTGAAACCCTGTCTCTATTAAAAATATAAAAATTAGCCAGGTGTGGTGGTTCACGCCTGTAGTCTCAGCCACTCAGTAGGGTGAGGCAGGAGAATCGCCTGAACCAGGAAGCAGAGGTTGCAGTGAGCAGAGACTGCACCACTGCACTCCAGCCTGTGTGACAGAGCGAGACTCCATCTCAAAAAAAAAAAGAAAAAAAGTAAGAACAAAAAACAAGGGTGGGAGGACGAGGAGGAATGGCAGGAGAGAATATAAGAATCTCCAGGCCCAAAACAATCTTGAAAGCAAATTAGAAATTTTCAATTTTGGGGTCAGGCTCGGTGGCTCACACCTGTAATCCCAGCACTTTGGGAGGCGGAGATGGCTGAATTGCGAGGTCAGGAGTTCAAGACCAGCCTGGCCAACATGGTGTGAAACCTCATCTCTACTAAAAATACAAAAATTAGCCAGGCATGGTGCCAGGCACCTGTTATCCCATCTGCTTTGGAGGCTGAGGGAGAATTGCTTGATCCTGGGAGGCAGAGGTTGCAGTGAGCCAAGATCACACCAATACACTCCAGCCTGCGAGACAGGAAAAAAAAAGAAGAGAGAGAGATGGGGTATCGCTATGTTGCCAAGGCTGATCTTGAACTCCTGGCCTCAAACGATTCTCCTGCCTCAGCCTCCTAAAGTACTGGGATTATAGGCATGAACTACCACACTGGGCCCCAAGTCCCTGTTCTTAACCACTGTGCTTAACTGCCTCATATTTTTAGTAAAAAATGCTTGTTTTTGATCTATATATTACCGGAGTCACGCTGAAAGCCATTTTAATGTACTCGTTGGCCACACCGTGTTTTAAAATAAATACCTTGGTTCATTCAGACTTGACACTCCTAATTAAACATGTTAAATACCAAACAGGCATCTTCATGTTTAAACACATATGAAAAATAGTTACAACACCAAAAAACATAAAACCTTCTTCCATGAGCTGGTGTTTGGAATGCTTAACTTTTGCCATTTTTAAAATTCAACATTTTTGTACTTTTGTTGCTTCTAGGCAGGAGAATGGGGTTTTAGGCTGCTCTTTATAAACACTCTCTAAATAACACATTGCAAGTGTAGGTCATCTTTATTTCCAACAAAGAAGAACCTAAATCGGATCTAGTCTTTGCTACATTTTCTAATACTGGGTTTGTAAGTCCCTGTGCTCTGTGACTTTGGCTCTGGTGGCTGGAAGTTCACAGGTCTGGTGAAGATCATGTAGTTAGCATGTGTATCCTCCTCAGCGATACTGCTTGGGCTTCCTGTCTGACACCAGTGGCCCACAATGGGTGTACATTAGGTCACATATGACTAAGGACAAGCAACGTGGTCTTAGTTCCCAAATCAACACAGAGGTGGTATCCATGAACGGAGAGAGAAACCAGGTAAAAGGACTCCATCATGAGCAAGCTCGAATGCGCTCTCCTTCCCAGACCTGGAACTCGAGAAGGGGTGGTGCGGCTCTCTCAGTGGGAAGAGAAGTTAAGGGACACATGCAGCCCGGAGTAGAGTGGGGCAGGGAATACAGCAGAAGAGGCTCTGCCTCTGCGTACATGAAGGAATGAAAAGGTGAAGCTCGAGATGGCAGAGGCTGTGAGGCAGAGAAAACCACAGGCACCCAGTCCTTCCCAGGAGCACCTCCCTGGGGCCAGGCCCAGCTGCTCTGAGCTCTACCCCTCAATTAATCCTCACAGCCACCCCAGGATGGATGGGGTACTGTGCTGCTGTGCCCTTTCTACAGATTAAAGGAGGCTGAGGGGTGAAGTGACTTGCGTGGCAGAGAGAAATGTCTGCTGGGCTATAGCCTGTAGCTGGCGAGGACAGGGACAGATCTGAGAAGACAGGCCTAGGGGAGCCAGGTCACAGGGGAGTGATGAGCTCAGCTACCCTGAGTGGCAGCAGCAGCTCAGGAACCCAGTCCCCGCCACATTCCTGCCTCTCCAGGTGTCACTGAGGCAGGCCTGGAGATTCCACTAGGCCCAGCCCTCACTATTACTCGCAGTCTGAGTGCTCCCCTCTCCTGGCCTCCCAACTCTTGCTAGAGGCTGGCTCTGCTGGCCTCCCTTCAGGGTTTCACTTCAGTCTTTGCTTCCCCAAACGAGCAGGTGTTTCCCTGGCCCAGGGCCTCTCTTCATGCTGCTGCCCTGACTGGAAGGAGGCTGGCATGTTCTGAGCACAACCACTCCTCCTATGAGCCCCACGCCACCCACCACAGCCAAGCCAGTTCGGCCCCCTTTGGCCTCTCAGTCCTGTGCCTGCCAGTCAGGACTCCTACCCCGGAGAACAGTCACCAGGCAGAGTCAGTCTCCCCAGCCTGACTGGCACCTGCCTCCCCCACACCAGGACTGTCTCTGCCCAGCATCCCACTAAGGCCGGGGTCAGGGACTACCCAGAGAGAATGTTCCAGGAAAAGGTGACATGGGTGGGGTTCGGAGCCACCAGATTTGAAGCCTGACCCTGCACTCCCTGTGACACTTGCCTCTCTGAGCCTCAGCTTCCCCACCTGTAAAACAGAGGTGACCACAGCAGCACGACCCACCACACAGGTGGAGAAGCCACCAGCAATGCAGCTGCCGCTGCAGGGTGAAACTCATGCGAGTGCCACACTCCATGAACAAGCAGGACAGAAGGACCTTAGGCCTGAGATGTATGCAAATCCCCACCTGAGCAAGATGAAAGGCTGGCGGGAACCGGAGATGCAGCCTTGAACGCAAAACCCACAGTGTACCCAGTAAGGTTGCCATCTCACCAAGAAAACAAAAGCTGTTCCAGACACTCTCAAAATTATCAGAAAAGAATCAGGCTTTGAACACGAGTGAGTCAGAGGAAAGCCGATTTAGCTCCTCTCATCTCTCCATTTCCCGGAACAGTATGGAGTCAGAAAGGGCTTTGAGCTGCAGGAATTTTCTGCACAAAAGTACACTTGTGACTCAACAATGACCACGCAGATAGATGCACCAAGCTTTCTTGTATTTTTAGAAAAACCAGATTAATCTTACTTCAAGCTCTTTGTGTCATTTTTACATGGCAATTACTTCTAAATACCTTATCTAATAATTAGAAAGTTTCACAGATTTCCAAATTCATGTTTTGCTTGACACCTTATATTTCTGAATGTATTTTTAAATATAAAATCTTTTATTTCATTTTTTTTTTTAGATGGAGTCTCACTCTGTCACCCAGGCTGGAGTGCAGTGGCGCGACCTCAGGTCCCTGCAACCTCTGCTTCCTGGGTTCAAGCAATTCTCTGCCGCAGCCTGCCAAGTAGCTGGGATCACAGGCACCCACCACCACACCTGGCTAATTTTTTGTATTTTAGTAAAGACCAGGTTTCACCATGTTGGCCAGGGTGGTCTTGAACTACTGACCTCAGGTGATCTGCCCACTTCGGCCTCCCAAAGTTCTGGGATTACTGGCGTTAGCCGCCATGCCCAGCCTATTTCACTGATTTCTATTTAATGCTATGAATCCTAGCTTTTTTAAAAACAAAACATATCAACTCAGAGTGACTTTCTGAAGTTAGGCAAAGTGACCAAGGCACTCTTTCTTCCAACACCGCTGTCACTAGTGCCTTCTGTCATTCAATTCTCACAATTCAGGGTGAGGAATAGCCCCTCTCCAGTCTACTCATAAACTCAGGCACAGAAAAGGAACTGTCTCACACGTGGCCCACGAGGGAAGAACTGGCTGGAGTCCCGGTTCCTGACTGGTGGGCCAACACTCACTTCACTAACCGCTGCTCACTGACCCCAAGCACAACCCTGTGAAGCAGGTGCTAGTGTCAGCCTGCTTACAGACGAGGAAACTAAGACACAGAGAGGTTAAACAAATTCAGGCAGTCTGACTGCCGCACCCCCTCTCTGCCCCCCAATAAGTTGCCGGGGAACGGGTGAGGCAGATCAAACTCACACACTTTGCGAGGCACTTCCCCACTCCCTGGATCTCACTGGATTCCCAGCATCAAGGGACTGGCTTTATGAGCCCCATTAAACAGATTCAGAAACAGAGCACTAAAGTCACGTGACTTGCCCAGAAGTCTTAGTGGCAAATCCAAGTCAGACACCCAGGTCTGTCTGGCTCCAGACCCTGTTCCCCAACACTTACCCTCCCATGAGGGCACAATGGAGGTGAAATCTCCTGATGGAGGCTTCAGGAAACCCACAGATACCCGAACACATTGTGGCTTTATTATTAACAGATGCCAAAAGCACACTTCTCAGAACTGCGCTGGAGGCAGTGACCCAGAGGCGGCAGGACACTACAGCTCCTCCCTCTGGGGCAGAAAGGAGGGTGCGTGGGAAGTTCGTGGGGCGGCAGAGAACAAAGCAGCATTCTGAATGGCAGACAGTGGCAGGAGGGGCCTGAGGCGTGGGCAAGTCCACGAGTCCAGTGAGGCCGCAACTCACTTGAGGCGGTAGAGAACCTTGCGCTGCATGCGATGCTGGATCTCGCCCCGCCGCAGCATGAGCTGCAGCACCTTGAGGATGGCGTGTTCCGGGTATTTCTGTGGGAGCACATGGTTGGATGAAGGTGCATGCTGCCCGAGGGGACCCCAACAGAGCTCAGACATCCCCAGGCTCACAGTGAACTGTGGCTCCTTTGACCTAAAGAAAGGCCCATACTTCCCAAGTGTACTCTGTACCGGACACTAAGCCACATAGAGGCTAAGCCACCTGCTCAAGGTCACAGCAATTAAGTGGTAGAGCTGGGACTTAAGTCCATCTGACTCTTGAACTGAAGCTCTAAACCTCTCTCTCTAAGCCTCAGTCTGCTCACCTATAGAATAGGCAAGATACCACCCATTACATATAACCGCCCTGAATCAAAATGAGATGACGTTTAAGACGGAGAGCAGAGACGGGAAACTAGGATTGCTCCTGAGAGTTGAAAGGTGACAGGTTGTCCAGAGCATCTGGAAAATCCCACCTCCTCTCTATGGGGCCAGCAGCACCCTCCTCAGCGAGCTAGTGGCTCTGCCCCTTCCCACTCATGAAATGCCAGGCAACAGGGCAACAAACAGATGCGAAAGGCTGCGGGGAGCCTGCGTGGGGTCCCACCAGATCCCAACCACCTCTCTTCTCCCCTCCCCTTTATGGGACAGAAAAATACCCCTCCCGCTGCTCCTGATGAAGACGTCCCTAGAGAAGGAATGATGGCTAGAAAAGGTCTGAGAAAGGTCCATCCTACCCCTATTCAGGGCCTGTCTGCTGAGTAAGACACCGGTGTCGCGTGGGTGGGAACCAGCAGAACCCCTGCACCCCGTGCAGGCTCGCACCCCCACTCCACGGCAGGCTCACCTGCTTGGTGAAGTCCTTGATGATGCTGTGCTCAGACACCTGGGAGCCAATGGCAAAGCGGCGCTTGAGCTGCTTCTCGATGCGGCTCAGCATCTCCTGGTCCTCCTGGCTGGTGAAGCCCTCCACCCCTGTGGGCGTCGAGAAGTGAGGCAGCCGGGGCCAGAGGTGCTGGGACCCCAGTGTGCCCATAATGGGAATTCTTGGAGAGAGACAGCCTCTAGCCCAAGGAAGAATAGCCTGAGCCAAGCCCTGAAGAAAGCATCAGAAAAGGACTCCCAGTGTGCTGGCACAATACAGGCCTGACAGGAGACAGGATGTGGCACGCATGTGGGGATACTCCAGGCCGAGCACAAAGGCAGAGGCAGGAACACACCTGACTCATTCAAAAAGCAGCCCAGGGCCCAGCGCAACAGAGATGTGGCCAGAGTGTCACTAGGGACCAGGTCCTGCGGGTCCCTGGAAGCCACAGCACAACTTTTGTTGCTGGAGTAGATGAGAGACAGCGAGCTGGAAGGGGCCTGTCAGTGACCCACAATGGAGGGCTGGCTGCCCTGGACACACCTATGAGGTGCCCTGAGGAGCCCTTAGCAACCAGGAGGCTCCTGACTTCCAATTACTGCTGCAGAGGCCTTGGTGTTCCAGCTACAGAGATGGCGGGCTCATGGTCAAGAAGCCACTGAGAGCGGAGTCTGTGAGGCAAACTCCTACACAGCCAACAAGACCCAACTCAAATTATCACCACTCCAGATCACCCCTGCCCTCTGTTCCTGCAGCATCCCAGAGGCCTCCACTAGCAAATGTCGCATGTGACAGGAAGTGTCTCCAGGGCAGAGTCTTCACCAAGGGGGACAAGAGGAACAGCCCCCACTCACCCCATTCTTCACCCAGTGCTTCCCCACTCAAATGCACCAAACCTGCTCCCTCCGGGGAAACTGACACTTAGCGCTGCCTCCACCTGAGCAGCTCCTCCCCCAGGAGCCACATATTCTACTTCATGCAGCTCCTCGCCTGGCATCCCTTCCTTGCAAAGGCCATGCCCACTCCCTCCATGGGAAAGAGCACGTCCTCATTTTCCAACACACCTGGCCCTGCCATCCTCTCCCTCACTGCCCTTTTCACCACCTAAGCTGGCATTTCTTTCTTTACTATCTCTCCCCAACTAGAATGCGAATGAGAGCCCAGGAGGGCAGGGACCTTGTGACTGATTTGCTCCTGTACTCCCAGCACCTAGAACAGTCCCTGGCAAACAGTAACACTGATGCAGTATCCGCTGGGTGAAGGAACAGATTTTCCCCAGGGTAGCCTGGCGCATCATTGGTGCCTGGGGCAGTCTGTTGAAAGGCTGACCGAAACCAAACAGGATGGCTTATGGCATGAAAATGCTGGCCTAGGGGTCAGGAGACTTGCATTCCAGCCAAGCGACTGTGGTCTTGAGTACCAGAGAAAGGCCCCTTCGAGTGTCAGCTGTCTCATCTCTAACATGGGAAGGACTGACTGCCCACCTGGCTTCTAAGGGGCAGCTGTGAGGAAAAATGTGCGCCAGGTGCAGTCGCTCATGCCTGTAATCCAAGCACTTTGGAGGCCAGGGCGGGCGGATCACCTGAGGTCGGGAGTTCAAGACCAGCCTGGCCAACATGGTGAAACCCCGTCTTTAAATTAAAAAATTAAAATAAATAAATAAATAAATAAATAAATAAAGGAAAAATGTGAAAAACAGCTCTGCAAGCACTGAAAATGCTGATAAGCCCAAGGAACCAGAGCGTCAACTGTTGTTCTTAGCCAGTGAGAAGGGTAATTATTATCAGTGACCTGGGCCAAGAAGATTGTGTCCAAGGGTCTGGAGAGAAGATGCTTCTTCCCATCTTGGAGGAAACAGCGGTAGGGAGAAAAGAAGAAAGGGGTCTTATTGCGAAAAGAAACTCAGAGAAGCTCAGCAAACTCGGAGAAGCAACACACATACTGCAGACCCCCAGCGTGCCAGAGCCCGGCCTGTAGAGCTCCAAGCCAGGGAACCCAGATCCACTGAGACCATGTCCCTGCACCTGCTCACCTGACAGGGTACCGGACAAGGCAGCGTCCAACGTGGACACTTGGAAGAGCCGCAGGGCCTCCTCCACATCTGTCTCTGTGGCGAAGGGCTGCAGCTTCATCTTGCTGAGGGCTTCGGCAATGCGCACGATGGCTTCCAGCTGCCTGTGGGGGCAACAGCATGCTCAGAGTGGCCTCGGCCCACTACTCCCTTCCTCCCTGGCCACCCCATTACCAGGAGGTGCTTGCCCAAAGTGGTAAGACTGTCATGGAGACTGCTAGCTGTCTCCATAATCCATCTGCCTTTCAATCTTAGTCATAGCACTGCGGTTTTTTTCTTTTTGAGACAAGGTCTTGCTCTTTGTCCAAGCTGGAGTGTAGTGGCATGATCATAGCTTACTGCAGCCTCGAACTCCTGGGCTCCAGTGATCGTTCCGCCCCAGCCGTCTGAGTAGCTGGGTCTACAGATACACACCACCATGCCTGGCAAATCACTTACTTTTTCTAGAAATAGGAGCCTCGCTATGTTGCCCAGACTGGTCTCAAACTCCTGGCCTCAAGCAATCCTCCTGCCTCATCCTCCCAAGGTGCTAGGATCACAAGCGCAGGCCATTGCACCTAGCTTGAAACCCTAATTTTTAGCCTGGCACACAGCAATCCACTAAGACACATCCCAGGAATCTTTTGCACCAGGCTGTATTTGTGTGACCAAACTGTGGCCAGTAAGTCCAAGCATTGGGTGGGAATTTCATCAAGTGTCCTTAAAAAGGGAACCCCTCTTTTCTTTCCTCTCCTGCTGCCTGGAGGTGATGGCTGAAGTTCCAGCAGCAATCGTGGACAAGAGTAAGGGGGAGCTTGAGGAGTCCTCACACCAGTCCCATACCATATTCCTCCAGACAGTGCTACAGGAGACAGAAGTCAACTTCCCATTTCTCTAAGCTACTTGATTTGGATTTACCATTACGTATAGCTAAATCCATTTCCAACCAGTCAATGCTGGAGGCAGAATTCAAACCAGGTAAATCCTGGCTCTTACCCACTGTACTGACTATAAAGTCACAAGAATTAACAGAGTTAGGAGCTAAAAACACTGAGGCCAGAGGAGAGACGTAATTTCCCCACAGTCACACAGTGGGCTAGAAGCTAGGACCCAAGTCTCTTGACTCCCAGGCCTGGTTCCTTCCCTTAGGCTTCCTACAATGGAAGAAACCAGTCCAAATTCAGACAAGAGGGGTCCAGGTTTGCCCAGCCTTAAACCAAGAAATACGGATCATCAATGAGACCAAGGAGGTCATAGCTTATGCTCTAAAGGGACTCCTGCTGCCCAGAGCTACTATGGGCCTGTGCAGGTGAAAAGTATGGACCACTGTCCCTGATGGCTAGGCACACCCTGCTTTGTATAGCAAGGTCCGTCTGCCCTGGCCCAGCGCTGTCCGCCTGCTCACCGCACGGTGATGGGGATGCTGGAGCGTCGGTCACTGTCCCTCTCGTGCTGACGGGCCCCGCTCCGCATGATGGTGTAGCGGTTCTTCAGCTTCTCTGCAGCCTCTGCTGACAGCCGGGGGCCGCATCTCCTACGGCACAGTGGGGAGTGGCTGGTGTGAGGCCAGGAGGGACTCTCAGGGCGCCTACCCTTTCCCCCAGCCCTCTGCCGGCTTACAGACGTGCACTTTCCCACCACAAACAGCTGCCCACTCACATGGGCCGGGGGGCAACCATCGGAAGAGATTTAAGTGAAATCTGGCTCTGGGCAGCTGCCACAAAGATCAATACTGGAGAGAAACATGGATGCCTGTTAGAAAACAGGTGAAGAAAAAAGCCAGGCCACATCTGCAGGGTGAAAACCACCCCTTCCCCAATGTTGGACATTATGTGGTGTCTTGCCACAAGGTTCCCCATACTGTAATTAACAATGGCACAATCACAGCAGCATGGAAGACCACTGGGTGGCGCAGTCTCAAATTCCTCCACCCTAACACATCTGAAGACAGGACAAGCTGATGATACCCACAGGAGGCTTGGCAGTGACCGCAGTCCAAGAGCTGGGAGCACCTCAGACTCTCCTGGGAGGGGAGGTGTGGGGAAATCTGATCAGCATCTACCCCATCCCATCCCCTCCCCTCCAGCCCCCAGGCCAACTGACAATCACTGATGTAGGGAAAGCCTTAGCTCAACCATCCTAAGGATGTGGAGACGGAGGCCCAAAGGGAAGGAGGGTGCTCCCCAAGCCTACCTGGGGACTTAGTGCAGAGCTAAGATTAGAATCCAGGGCTCCCTGACTCACAGCTGTGGGCCCAAGCCTCTCAAGACTGGGCTCTACAGAGCTCAGACTTGGATGAAGACCCAGGAACTGTCCACTCACCCCAGCAGAGGTGCTGAATCAGGGACCCACCAATCCCCACCAGCAGTGAACTCAGAGTGCCCTCGACCCCTGGGTTTTACCTCTTTCAAAAGATCACCAAGGTGCTGTATGACAAGAATCTAAGCACTGTGGTTAAGAGCATAGCCTCTGGAGGCAGGCAACTGGGTTCACATCCTGGCTCCACTACCTCTAACACGTGACTCTGGACAAGTTACTTAACTTCCTTTGCCTGCAATTCCCCATCCATAAAGGGAGTAACGGCACACCCAACCTGGTAGGTTTTGGGGAAGGTTACAATTTATTCATATAGAAAGTACCGAATAATATTCAGAATAATGCCTGGAACGAAGAAAGTAGTGTTTGTGTGTATGTGTATGCGCACACACATAGATATACATTTTGAGACAAAGTCTGCTCTGTTGCCCAGTGGCATGATCTCAGCTCACCGCAACCTCCGCCTCCTGGGTTCAAGCGATTCTCCTGCCTCAGCCTCCCAAGTAGCTGGGACTATAGGTGTCCACCACCACACTGGACTAATTTTTGTATTTTTAGTAGACATGGGGTTTCCCCATGTTGGCCAAGGCTGGTCTCGAAATCCTGACCTCAAGTGATCCACCCATCTCGGCCTCCCAGAGTGCTGGGATTATAGGCGTGAGCCACTGCGCCAGGCCAGTACTATGTATGTAATTATTATTATTGAAAATCTGGGAGAACATTAAAGTTGCAGCTACCATTCCCCGAGTATTTATTTACCTAGAGCAGGGCTATGCCAAGCACTTACTCATCATCTCATGTAATCCTTACAAAAATCCTAGGAAACATCAGCCTGGGGAAATCAAGGCTCACAAAGGCCAACCAACTTGCCCAGTCATACAGTGAGGGCAGGTATGACCCAGAGCCCACGTCCACCATGTCCACACTCCACTGCCTCCCTGCATGTCAGACTTGAGGAGGTCTTCAAGACCATCTAAATCCCACCTCCTTGGTGTGAAGATGGCAAAACTGAAGCCAAGAGCCAGTGAGCTATGCAAGGTGAGAAGGGAGCAGAACAGCTTCAGTAGAGCTGAAGACCTCAGAACAGCCACATCTGGGCTGTTCTTCATGAGGAGGCGCAGGATCAGGGGACTGGGTTCTCTCCCGCCCAGGCAAGCTGGGCAACCTCAGCCCCACGGGCCTGTGTCCAGGACTCACGCTCGGCAGTAGGCAATAAACTTCTTCAGCTTGGCCAGGTCGATCTCGCCCTCCACGGCCTGTGTCTGTGTCAGTGCGCTCACGTGCAGAGTAATGACATGCTTGGCCAGCATCTGGGGGACAGAGGGCAGAGGGGACACAGGGTCATCCCTCAGGCCCTCCCAAGCCTAGGTCCCAACCCTGAGGTAGAACAGGCAGAAAAAGCTCATGGGGCCCTAGCAACACAGATCCAGAAAGGGTGCTGAGATATCAGGCGTGCTCATCCTGTTTGCTCAGCGCCAGACTCTCATTCTGATGACAGCGTTTGGATTATCCTTTAGAGAGAACTTAATGCTCCTGCTCCTCTGCCCTGGTCCATAAAGGTGTGGGTTCAGCCTGTCCACCCCAACTTGGGGTGTGTATCTGCTTCGAGGATGGACATGTGATCTACCCATACCAACAGGAGTCTATCCTGGGACTTTTGCTAGAAGCACTGGAAAAGGGGCGCCTCTTTCCTGAGGGCTATTAAGCTATCAGCTAATAAAACAAAATCTTATTTTGTCTTTGCCACTATAAGAGGAACAGCTGCCCAAGTACAAAGATTCCACTAAGGGAAGCAGAGCAGAAAGGCAGAGACAGAGTTGTTTGAGAATCCAGATTTACCTGGGCCTTACACTGCTGGACTTCTCAATTCTGTAAACCACTCTGTTCTTTTCACTGAAAAATTTACTGACCAGAACTGAGGTTCTATTACTTATAACCCAATGTCAACTGCTTTGTTTCATATATAAGAGAGTGAGGCCCATGGAGAAACTGATTTAGCCCCAGTCACACAGTTTATCACTCACAGCAGAGGCAGAGCCAGGCCACAGGACTCCAGACCCCTACTTGAATCCTCTGCAGTCCCCAACAAATACCCTCTCACGTGCTCCCCAACTTCACAGCCTGACATTAAGGACTTCACCAGCCAAGGCCCTTGTTCTCCATTTTCCTGCCACACAATCACAAGCCCGCCTGGAGCCAGGTCCCATGGCCCCCAGCCCTGGCCCTGGACGCACCACATCCCTCTCCTCATTGTGCTCATCCTTGACAATGAAGATCATATCGAAGCGCGACAAGATGGTGGGCATGAAGTCAATGTTGTCCTCCCCCTTTGTCTCATCCCAGCGGCCGAACACTGAGTTGGCAGCAGCCAGGACGGAGCAGCGGGAGTTCAGGGTGGTGGTGATCCCAGCCTAAGGGGCGACAGAGGATGAGAAGAGGGAGGAGATGGCAAAGAGCCCTGGGAGATGCCTTCTTTCTTACACACACACACACACACACACACCACACACTTGCACATACATACACTTAGTTATGCATGCGCGTGCACACACATAAACTCAATTTTAGGCCTGGGCAATACATACTCATACTCCCACACACATGCACATGCGATTCTAGGTCTGGGCAATACACACACACACACACACACACACACACACACACACACACACGATTCTAGGCCTGGGCAAAGAGAACCTGGGAGATGCCTTCTTATATACACTTACACACACACACACACACACACACACACACACACACACGATTCTAGGATTCTAGGCCTGGGCAAAGAGAACTTGGTCCCAGCCAATCAGGGCAGCCTGAGGATGGTTGGACCAGGCTGGGCTGCTGCAGTGGGGGCTCTCCATGGAGGCTACTCACCTTGGCAATAGAGATGGTCTGCTGCTCCATGGCTTCATGGATTGCCACACGGTCATCTTCTCGCATCTAAGTGGAAGAGAGAGATGTCATCAGACCTACTGAAGTGAGGAGGCAGGGAGCAGTGGCAGCAGGAAAACTAACAGCAGCCCCAACTCCTGAATACCAGCTTCCTGCAAGGCCAATGGCAGTGACCAGGTCCCCTCTAATCACGGTAACAACAGTGTGGGCTTGCCTGTCTTCTCCACACTCTTTGGATATGGAAACTGAGGCTTCAGAGGTTAAGCAACTTCCCACTGTTACCCTAGAGTGACAAGCCCAGGGACTGAAAACATGTCTTCCAAGTCAGAGGTGATTTCTGCTGGCTGAGCACAGGCGGTCACATACCCTGGTGCCACCCCCTTTTGGCTACTACCTACCCCATCAGACTCACCTTGTCAAACTCGTCAATACAGACAACCCCACCATCGGCCAGGACCATGGCTCCACCTTCCATGATGAAATTCCGGGATGAAGGGTCCCTCATCACCGAGGCTGTCAGCCCAGCTGCGCTGCTCCCTTTCCCAGACGTGTAAACCTGGGACAGCGGGGAGGTGTCAGCGCACAATAACAACTCCATGCTTTGGCCCCGGTAAATCACAAAGACCCACTAAGGTTGTGATTTGCCCAAGGACACACATCAACACTGGCCGTAGGGTACAGAATAGTACTTCTCCCTCTGGAAAGGGAGGCTGCCTTGGGCCTTGGTGTGCCCAGATGTTCTCCCTGCTGAGGGCATCACATCCATGGCTCACCTGAGCCCCACCACAGCATTGTGATACAGTCCTGTGGGGCCTGGCTCACAGATGAGCAAACTGAGGCCCAGGGAAGAGGAGTGACCCTCAGGGCTACGATGAGGACTCCTGACTCCCAGGAAAAGACTGCCCCCATTGTGGGTCCCTTGTCATCTCTATATAGACCTGCAAGCCACATACTGCCATTAGGCCCCTAAAACTGGGGGCTGAGATGTCCTAACTGAAATGTGCTTCAGTGCAAAACACTCACAATTTCAAAGACTCGGGGCTCGTAAGAATGTAAAGTATCTCAATAATCTACATATCAACATATTGAAATGAAATTTTAGATATATCGAGTTAAACAGAATTTATTATGAGAATTAACTTCACCTGTTTTTCCTTTTTTTCTTTCCCCTTCTTCCTTTTAAACTGAAACAGGGTCTTGGTTATATTGCCCCAGCTGGTCTCAAACTCCTGGGCTCAAGTGATCCTCCCACCTCAGCCTCCGAAGTAGCTGGGACTGCAGGCAAGCACACCACCGCGCCCAGCTACTTTTTACTTTCTTAATGTGGCTATCTAAGAAGACATACAGGGGCCGCATTTGCAGCTCACTTATTTCCACTGGACAGTGCCAGTGTGGTAAACTTGGCACACTTCCTATCTATCCAAAGACCACCATCTTGCCCTCTACAACCCCGACACACGGATAAAAGTCAGACCCTCTCTGGCTCTGATCCCCACAGACCCATTCACCAATGCAGCAGAAGACCCAACTCATCAGACACGTGGGTTCAATCACATCCTGCTCTAGCGCTTACCAGCAGTGAGACCTTGGGCAAGACACTTACCCATTCTGTACCCGAGTTTCCTCACCCATAAGACAGGGATAATAGTACCTACCACAGAGTTGAGGTGAGGACTAAGTAAATACATGCAAGGGACTTCAAGCAGTGCCTGTCCCTTCATTTTAGCTCCTATTATTATTCTCTGAAACAGGGTCTCACTCTGTCACCCAGGCTAAAGTGCAGTGGCACAATCTTGGCTCACTGCAACCTCCCCATCCTGGGCTTAAGTGATCCTCCCACCTCAGCCTCACAAGTAGCTGGGACCACAGGTGCACACCACCACGCCTGGCTAATTATTTTGTATTTTGGGTAGAGGCAGAGTTTCACCTTGTTGCCCAGGCTGGTCTCAAACTCCTGAGCTCAAGCAATCTGCCTACCTCGGCCTCCCAAAGTACTGGTATTACAGGCATGAACCAACGTGCACAGGCTGATTTAAGCAATTATTGATAACAATGTCATTATTCAGCAATGGATAAACTGATGCTCAGGGAAATCGGGTGACTTACTCAAAGCCCACAGCCAATTACTGGCCAGACCGACACCCAAACCCCATCCTCAGTCCAGCGTACTCGCCCCTGCCCCAAATCTACATACACCTGTTGGCTCCTTTCTTCCTCCCATCTCCTCGACTATCCTGACCACAGCCAAGAGAAACAAGGAAGAGATTCTGGGTGAGCCAGCCCACCACAGGTGTCCTGGGGACCCAGAGGCCCCGCCCTGCAGCGTTCCTCCCTGCAAGCCAAGGTGGAGAAGGTATCCCAGGCCACTCACCCCAATGGGAGAACACTTCTCCACAAACTTCAGAAGCTGGGACTTGGCTGTCCCAGGGTCCCCTAGCATCAGCAGGTTGATGTCTCCTCGGCGAGTAAGTCCATCAGGGAGCCTGGGGGAGGAAGGATAGATGGACAAGGTGACAACCCATGAGGGCACTGCATATGACATCCAGTCACCAGATTGGTGGGCTGGCAGTTGACTCCCCCAACTATCATGGGCCTCAGAGTTGGGAGGAAGGTAGGGGCTGTAGCCTGAAACCCTGTTCCTATCCAGCTCTGCAGCTCCCAAACCATGGTAGGTCTTGCCTAGCAATGAGGACAGAGCTTGCCTCCCAGGAGAGGAGGGTTAAAGGAAATGGCTCTTACGGCTATGTTCAGGCACACCCAGCATCTGAGTAACATTCCTCCCAGCTGGAAAAAGACAGGGAGCTGCCCCGTGGGCTGCACATGGTGCGGCAGAACGAGTGCTATGACAGCAGGCTCCTGTCTCCCCTGCATGTGGTGGGGAGGAAATTCCTTTAGCTCTCTATGCCTCCATTTCCTCATCTATAAAATGGGCACAATAGCTGCCTTCTCAACAGGTTACTGTGAGGAGTGACTGGGCTTCAGACACATAAAGCACTTAGAAAAATGCCTGTGCATAAGGAAGAACACAGTAAATGATAACTGCTAATAATATCACTGTTACTGTCTATAACTCTATTATTTTAGTTTCTTTTTTTTTTTTTTTTTGAGACAGAGTTTCGCTCTTGTTGCCCAGGCTGGAGTGCAATGGCGCGATCTCAGCTCACCGCAACCTCTGCCTCCTGGGTTCAAGCAATTCTCCTGCCTCAGCCTCCTGAGTAGCTGGGACTACAGGCACGCGCCACCACGCCCAGCTAATTTTTGTATTTTTAGTAGAGATGGGGTTTCACCACGTTGACCAGGATGGTCTCAATCTCTTGACCTCGTGATCCACCCGCCTCGGCCTCCCAAAGTGCTGGGATTACAGGCGTGAGCCACTGCGCCCGGCCTTATTATTTTAGTTTCAAAAGGACACATAATGTCCTTTAAGAGTCAGGTTCTTCAATGGGCGCGGTGTCTCACACCTGTAATCCCAGCACTTTGGGAGGCCGAGGCAGGTGGATCACCTGACGTCAGGAGTTTGAGACCAGCCTGGCCACCAGGAAGAAACCCCATCTCTACTAAAAACACAAAAATTGGCCAGGCATGGTGGTGCATGCCTGTAATCCCAGCTACTGGAGAGGGGCGGAGGCAGGAGGATCACTTGAACCTGGGAGGCGGAGGTTGCAGTGAGCCGAGATCGCGCCACTGCACTCCAGCCCGGGCAACAGAGCAAGACGCCATCTCAAAAAAAAAAAAAAAAAAAAAAAAAAGTTAGATTTTTAACTATTGCATTCATTGGAAGCTTGGGTTTAAAAAAGTGACTCTCACTCCAGGTTGCACAGTCGACATGCAACAGAGCTGAGACCTGCATGACCAGGCTCAGTGCTCTCCCACTGCACTTGCTAGGTCCCCAGTCCACCCGCTAGCCAGGGTCAGGGCCTCGCTGTAACAGGTACACAGATCAGCCACCAGCCAACTGATGACAAGCCTGGGGGCTGGCAAAGGTGCCTGGCAGACTGAGGGGCCCAGGAAACACAAAAAAGAGTACCCGTTCCTGATTATCCACTAATTGTCCTACTGTGAACCCCATCACCGGCCCTCTCCCCAAACCCAAGGGAACTCAGGACCCCTACCTCTTTCGGGATCCCCCAAAGAGCAGGCAGGCAATGGCCTTCTTCATGTCTGTGCCCCCAAAGATGGAGGGGGCGATGCTCTTGGAGATGACCTCATAGACATTGGGGAGGGCGGCCAGACGACGGAACTCCTCCTCCTCCTGTGGGCTCACAGCTGCAGCAAAGCTTCGGCCTGGGTAGACAAAGCAAGCACATGAGTGAGTGCAAGGGCACCTCCTCCCGCCCACTGCCTGTCCTGGCACCAGCTCAGGGACCTCTCAGAGGGCAAAGTCTTTAGGGCCAGGACAACACAACCTGTCTAAC
>PVKV010007585.1:0-94895 GCA_004027835.1 Alouatta palliata
TCCCTTCCTCCCTCCCTCCCTCCCTCCCTTCCTTCCTCCCTCCCTTCCTCCCTCCCTTCCTTCCTTACTCCCTTCCTCCCTCCCTCCCTTCCTCCCTTCCTTCCTTCCTTGGAAGGAACTCCCAAACCTACCCAAAGTCATTTAAACATGGTGGTAAACTTTGTTCAGGTAGAGAACATCAGATACAACACAAAGCAAAACAGAAACAAAACACCCAAAACCAAAAGACAAAAATGTAAATTCAGATTGTTCACTTTTGGCTGGACACAGTGGCTCACGCCTGCAATCCCAGCAGTTCGGGAGGCCAAGGCAGGCGGATCACGAGGTCAAGAGATCAAGACCATCCTGGCCAACATGGTAAAATCCCGTCTCTAGTAAATATACAAAAATTAGCTGGGCGTGGTGGCGCGTGCCTGTAATCCCAGCTACTTGCAACGCTAAGGTAGGAGAATCGCCTGAACCCAGGAGGCAGAGTTTGCAGTGAGCCGAGATCGCACCACTGCACTCCAGCCTGGCGACAGAGCAAGACTCTGTCTCAAAAAAAAAAAAAAAAAAAAAAGATTGTTAACTTTCATGGCCTAGGAATAATGGAAGGAGAATCAAAAGAGCACAAGTGTTCAAAATCTGGATTGTAATTCCCTATTTCTAGGCTGGGGCAGGGAGAGGAGGTACCAGAGGACGACCTCTGCCCTTGGTGTTTCCCCACTTGTGTGATATATCATCTCTTCTCTGGGTTCTCTTACTATCTCATTGGCTGGTGCTTCGCTACTGTAATAGGCGTGGAGACGTGGAGGCATATTCCCCATCCATGTTAATGGTAGTTTAGTCCTTAAGATGCGAAAGAGAAAGAGGGTAGGGAGAAAGGAGACATTTGGATAATTTTATCTCAAGACATTAGCCTATCTTGTAATGCTATTACATTCCTGCAACTCCTTTTTGCTTTTTAGAAACTAATTTTCTTTTTCTTTGTATTATCTTTGCTTTTAAATCACCCCCACTCCGCCCCCACACACACAGCCTAGGCTCCTGGATCCCAACTCGGCTCAATAGACTCAGACAAATATGTATTTTAAAAATATTTTTTATTATACCATTGTTAGAATAATTTTGAAAAACAATATTGTCTATTATACAATTATCAACAATTAAATATCAAATATCATGCTATGGATTTTATGTGCATTTTTTCACAATATCAAATACATGCTATAGATTTTATTTCCATTTTTACCTATGAAGTGAGTATTATTGGTTTACAGTGGTAGAAATGAATGCTTAGAGAGACTAAATAATTTGCCCCAAATTATACCCATAATAAATGGCTTTGTTCAGATTTAGACTCAAGGGAGTCTTACTCAAAAACCCATGCATTTTTCAGTGCATTTTGTTATTCACTGCCAGTTCTTAACTCCATGAGAAAATTTCAGGCATTTATAGAAATGTGTGAATCATAATTAAAAGAACACACATTCAGGGGCAGGAGACTCAGTTTCAAATTCTGCCATTTTGCATTTTTCTGTCAATAGTGTGGTAATAAGAACAGAAAATGCTCTCATATCTCAATTTTGTCTTTTATGAACTGTGTAAACTGGGGCAAACTCTTCCCATTTCTAAGTCTCCAACTTTTCATTTGTCCGAAAGAGAGGTCAGCATTAGGATGGCTGTGAAGAATAAGTGTGATAATACTTTGCAAGTAACCTAGCACAAACCTTGGTGTATAAAAAAAAATGTAGTCACCTCATCTATCCCAAAGAATTTTGATAATTTGTGAAGCATGTATTATGTTCTATATGGACCATTAGGTTATTTGATAAATGTATGAGTTTTAACACAAATGCTATAATGTAACTATAATAAAAACCCAAGAAATAGAAGTTTATACAATGAAGTCTTTTTCATTTTTCTAAGAAGCTGGCTCACCATTGAAATGTAGAAATAAAACAATGATTTATTATTTAAATCACTTCTTGGGTACACATCTGATCTAGAATTCTGTACCTACATTTTTTTTTTTTCTTTGAGTCAGAGACTTGCTCTGTTGCCAAGCCTGGAGTGCAATGGTGTGATCTCAGCTCACTGCAACCTCTGCTTCCCAGGTTCAAGAGATTCTCTTGCCTCAGCCTCCTGAGTAGCTGGGATTACAGAACCACCATGCCCAGCTAATTATTGTATTTCTAGTAGAGATGGAGTTTCACTGTGTTGGCTAGGCTGGTTTCGAACTCCTGACCTCAGGAGATCTGCCTACCTCAGCCTCCCAAAGTACTGGGATTACAGGTGTGAGTCATTATGCCTGCCTGTACCTACATTTTTATTATTTCAACTGGCACATAAGAACATAAGAAATGTACTATTTGAGGGGTATGGAGTGATATTTTGATACATGTGTATGCTGAGTATTGATCAAATCAGGGTAATTAGCAAATCCATCACCTAAAGAATTTATGATTTATTTGTGTTGGAAGCATTCAGAATTCTCCCGTCTAGCTATTTGAAAATATACAATAAATTGCTGTTAATTTTAGTCACCTCACACTGCCATAGAACACAATAACTTATTTTTCCTGTTTATGCTATAATTTCGTATCTGTCAGCCAACCTCTCCCTATCTCCTCTGCCTCCTCCCCTTTCCAGCCTCTAGTAAATGCAGTACTCTACTCCACTAAAGATCAACTTTTTTAGCTTCCATATATGAGCAAAAACATACAGTATTGATCTTTCTGTGCCTGACTTCTTTCACTTAACAAAATATCCTTTGGATTCATTCATGTTGCCTCAAATGATTTGATTTCATCTTTTATGGCTAAATGGTATTCCGTTGTATACATATTGTATACTACATATAATATAATGTGTATACAATATATGTACAGTGTGTATATATGTCCATTCCATTCCACAATGGAATCCTATTTTAAATACATATACACACACACAAATATATGTATACTTAAAATAGTATTCCATTGTGTATTTTCTTCATTCATCTGTTGAGGTCACTTAGACTGATTCCCTATCTTGGCTATTGTGAATAGTGCTGCAGTAAACATGAGAGTGTAAATATCTCTTCTACATACTGATCTTTTCCTTTGGATATATGCCCTGTAATAGACTGTTGGATCACATGGTAGTTCCATTTTTAGGTTTTTAAGAAATCTCCACATTGTTTTCCATAGCAAATGTACCAATTTACATTCCCACCAACAGTGTGTAAGAGTTCCCCGTTACAGGCATCCTTACAAGCATTTGTTATTTTTGTCTGTTTGATAATAACCATTCTAACTGGAGTGAGATGAGATCTCATTGTGGTTTTGATTTTCATTTCCCTGATGATTAGTGATGTTGAACATTTCTTTTCATATACTGTTGGTCATTTGTATGTCTTCTTTTGAAAAATATCTATTTAGATCATTTGTCTTTATTATTAATAATTGAATGACTTGGGTTTTTGTGCTGTTGAGGTATTTCAGTTTCTCCTATAACATTTTAACAACAGTAATTTACAGCTTTCTCAAATGGCTGAGAGCCCTGAAAAGATGGTAGGGGGACTCTGAAGCCACCTTCTGAGTTAAGCAACTGTCCTCACAGTCCAGGGCACTCAGCCAGAAGCCCTGAGCCAAGCATGCAACATTCCATCTGCTGTACTAACCAAAGGTAAATGACCCTCAAACCCCAAGGGAGTGATTCAGATTCAAGAAGGAGACCTCACCTTTTACAGGACAGTCAGGCTTGAGAGTTGCTCTGCTTAAGTGATTGAAGAAGAAAAAGAAATCTAAGATCTGGTTAACAAAATGTATTGAGGTCGATTCCACCATTCAGTGATGGAGCTCAGAAACAGAAAGTGTCATGAGGGCTATAATTAGGAGAGAGAGTTAAAAATTTAACAGAATTCCAGATTTTGACTACACCTGTCATCGTTTTTAACCACCCTTTCTTCCCATTTGCACTTTATTGGGCCTACTGTCTTCCCTTCTCATTTTCAGAATTTGAGAGAAATATGTAAAGAAAAATATTAAAGAAGAGAAAGGTGATATTTTGAAAAGATATTTGGGAGATGCCAGTTTCTGGGATAGGCTCAGTTCTGTGCCTGTCTTTCTTTTGACTGTGATTCATGTTAGCCTCTGACTGAGGCGTGTGAAGTTCCTCAGTGAATGCACCTAGAGGTGTCCCCTTGTTCCGGAGAGCACTTGTACAGAGAAAGCAGACTTGACATAACCTTCTAAAAAGTCTAGTATACAATGAAGCACAGTAATTATCTGTAGGGGTTTTATGTGTAGATTATTCCCCCTATGTTGGTTTTAAATAGACTTTAGTTTTTAGAGCAGTTTGAGGATCAGAGCAACATTGAGTAGAAAGTGGTTTCCAGATACCCCTCTCCCTACGTGTGCACAGCTTCTTCCACTATCAATAGCCCACACTAGAGTGATACATTTGGTACACTCTATAAACTTACACTGGTATGTGAGAGTCACATGATCAATGAACTTACCCTGGTACATCGAGGTCGCACAAAATCCGTAGTCCATAAAATAAAACCAAGTATGTTTTGTTACTCTAGCTCCTCTCAGAGCCGTGAATACACTGTATGGTATTGGCTTGGTGAAGGACAGAGAGTACACTATAGTGAGCAATATTTTCCAAATATGCATGTTTGATAACACCGGAGTTCTCAAAGACATATTCCCATCTATACTCTTCTAGAAGAATCAGGCCTACTGTGTCGATTTATTAGTTATTGTCTCAAACATTTTCTTTCTTAACCCATGAAAACTGAAGTTAATATATATTATATTTTAATATTCCCTAGGGTTAATGATTTGCAAATAATCTAAATTTTTGCCATAGGGAAAAGATGGCAGAAAAGCAACATTTGCTTTGTAAAGATAGATGATCAAAAACAGCCTTGCTAAAAGAAGCAGGTTAATACTTTAAATGATGCAATGGAACAAGACATAATTAGGGCTATTTCCTTCCCCTTGTTTTAGAAAAACCATGACCCATTGGCACAGAGGGGAAAGGGTGTGATTTTATCACTTTTATGCTGAATTTTTTTCCCAGTGTAGCCTTAAGTTGTCTTTCCATAAAATGGTACTATGAAATAGTTTCAATTTGCAAAGCTGTTGTTTCATGACCAAAGAACTGTTTGCAATAATTGAATTATGGTTGCTGAAGTTCTTATTTCTTCTTTGAAGACAGTGTTGGTTTATAGGTCCGTAAAGAATGGGAAGAGAACATTCATTTTGAAATGAGTCTTTGAATAAGATTCAAGAAGTATAAATTTTCTTATGCCCAAATGAATGGCTGATAATTGTATTACTCTGGATTCTCCAGAGAAAAGGAACCAATAGAACATATCTACATATTTCCAGTGTGAATCCAAAGGCCTGAGAACTGGGAGAGCCAATTACATAAGTTTCAGTTCAAGTCCAAGTCCAAATCTGAAGGCAAGAGAAGACCAATGTCCCAGTTTGAAGGCCACCAGGCAGAGAGAGCAAATTCTCTCTAACTCAGTCTTTTTATTCTACATAGGCCTTCAGCAGATTAGAGCGGTCCACCACAAAGGGAAGGGCAATCTACTTTACTAGGTCTACCAATTCAAATGTTCATTTCACCTAGAAACACTCTCACAGACACCCAGAGTAATGTTTAGCCAAACGTCTGGACACCTTCTGGACCAGTCAAGTTGACACATAAAATTAACATCACAATAATGATACCTTTTCAATTCTATTCTATTTGGTATACATTTATGAGCACTGAAATACACTGTGCTAGCTGCTAGAAAGAACACAGAAGACTAATACCTGGTCCTTTTCTTTGAGAAACTAACAAATTAATGTAGAAGATATGCATGCTTAGTTGTTATACTATTAGCATAAACAAAGTGAGTATGATCAGAACAGTGAGTGAGTGGTTTGGATTATGAAGACTGGAAAAGGATTACAGAGAATAGAAATTAGAAAAGACCTTTGAGCAATGGAAACATGGGGAAATAACATGAACAAAGGCCTGTGGGTGTGAAAAACTCCATGGAATGCCTATGTTTCTGGAAACCAAAGAGCATGGCCAATGTCTGACCCTGAAAAGACCGGTCAGGATCATGTCATGAAGGGTCCTCAGTGTCATACTAAGGAATATGTTTATTTCGGGATTTTGGCTACTTTGTAGGAATAATTATTCTCTTATTTTCTTATGTTTGGGACATTGTCATCATGATCACAGTTGCCATTTATGAAAAGAAATGGTCACCTAGCAAAAAGTTGAGTTACCATTCATATGACTAATTAAAAACAGCTTGATGTCCTAACTTCTGGCTTCATCTTTTCTTTCTACCTAGTTTGTACTGTTTCTTCAATAATTTATTGAGAACTGGATTCAAAATTTAAACTACTCCTTTGTACTTGGTTTTTGGCTTTTTGTTGTTTATAGATTTGAAATCATACACACATAATTTGCTCTTATGAAAAATAATAGTAATAAATACAAAGCAGGTAGCCTTTATTCTCTGGACAATGTTTCTCTTTCCTCATAAACTTAAATGATTTTAAATAATGATCTATGTAATCTTTGAAACATAGATGCTTTGAGTGCAATGACCAGCTTTGTCTTTCTCTCTGGTAAAGAACATAATGCAATACTCAGTATACAAAAATAAAATGCATTAGCAAATGGAGAAAAACCATGACTTGAAAAATGGCATATCACAGAAAGCATCTTGCTTCCCAAATGATAATGAATAAAAGAGAATTTCATTACAATTAAAAGCAAAAAAAAATAATAATTAGGGCAGTCTACATTTTAGTAGGCACAGATATTGCAAGCTCACTCTTTCTATCATATTTAAATTCTGCTGTAGTCTTGGTCTTAGCCACAGTCAGCATTGCAAAATCAGAGTTTCTACTCAAAGAGCATAAGATTCTCTGTGGTTCCTACTCCTTTTTTTATGAAACATTTTTATAACTACCCACCTGCTTTCTTTTTTTGATTTATTTCGATTCAGTAAAAAGAAGGATAGAAAGAGGTACATACCACCAGTCTATAATTAATTCTTAGCAATTTAGTAAATCACGTGTTTTATTCTTTTAAAAATATATTTCCTCTGATTAATAATGTATTTTTTACAGTTTAAAAATAATCTCCACTTAGTAATTTGAAGAATGTATTTATGAATAGGTGTGAATGCTTATGTTGATATGTCAATTTGGAAAACTTTGATGTTCCTTTCTTCTGGAAAGCTAAGCACTGTTGGAATATGCGTTATGTGGAATAAACCAATAGGCATGAGTTTGGTAACTTGCTCTGGGCTCATAAAGCATAGGCAAGCATCTCATAAGTTTATCATATACATTAAATGTAACCACCATAAGAGAAGAGATT
This sequence comes from Alouatta palliata, assembly GCA_004027835.1. Lineage (NCBI taxonomy): Eukaryota > Metazoa > Chordata > Mammalia > Primates > Atelidae > Alouatta > Alouatta palliata. The sequence goes on from PVKV010007585.1 coordinate 7,375, forward strand.
GGGACCAAGAGGGATGCTTCTGTCTTGTATTGGTGACACATATTGGTCTCTACCAAATAAAAACAGCCATAAAGTGTTTAAAACCATCACAAATCACTGACATATAATGTCTCAGAAACAGTCTGTCCTAGGTTGAATTTTTGTTTTATCATCAACATTGAAAGGCTGGGTGCAGTAGCTCAGACCTGTGAGCCCAGCACTTTGGGAGGCTGAAACAGGGAAATTGCTTGGGTCCAGAAGTTTGAGACCAGCCTGGGCAGCAAAGAGAGACACCTCTCTACAAAAAAAAAAAAAAAAAAAAAAAAAAAAAAAAAAAAAAAAAAAAAAAAAAAAAAAAAAAAAAAAAAAAAAAAGGATGCTGAATTATAAAAAACTGTAAAGGGTTTAAAATAGAGAGATACTTTGAATAATTCCTTAAAGCAATAAACAGTAGTTACAGACTAAATAAATTTGCATAGTGCATAGTGAAAACTTCATTTTTTTCCAGTGATAATTTTAAAATTATAGAGTACATAAATACCTAAACTTCCTCCTTATACACTCTGGTCCTTTCTTTCACATCATTCACTTCTGCTCACATTTAATATGTTTTACCATATTATTGCTGTATTTTAACATCACCAGAAATTAAAGTCCTGACATTTTGAATAAAGGAAAACATTGAGTACAATTTTTACATTTATAGGAAAGCTCTTCCAAAAAAGTATTCGAATGAAAATTTAATTATTATTTGTTGCAAATCAAGTGACTTTTGACAGAGGAAGAGTCATTTGCATGAAAGAAATCTTTTCTTTAAGTAACCCACTTTTATTTTTGGTAATGTTATTTCTGATATTCTCAAACTTGAATAAATTATCCAGGAAAATAAGCCCTGATCTCCAAGAAGATGACTGCAAAAGGTTTTACCACCACGTTAACTTTATACTACTATCATAAAAATAGTTCGTAATAAATTTAAACTAGGTTATTCAAAATTTGTGGTCTGGAATTGTGGTTAAAAGGCTAAAAATTACATTTGCTATATTATTTAAGTACAATGTGGAATTCTAAGTTTAAAAGTACAGTCTATTGAAAAGGAATGAGTTTCACCTACTTTGACCTGCGTCGGTGAGAGTAGGAAGCAAGAACTGGCTTTGGGGAAGGCAGCAGTAGCTACATCTTTTTTTTTTTTTTGCCTCTTCAGCTTTTCCAGGAGCAAAGAAAGAAACAGGCAAAATACGGAAGGTCATGCATGACAACCCATTGCAAACCATTGTAAAAGGGAGTCTTTGGTATCTGAGATGATGGAATTAGATAAAGACAAAGGATGCAAGGGGGGGTGGGAGAGCTTCTCTCCTCGAGCCGGACCCTCCTATTCATGTCCGAAGCAAACGTTCTTATGAGGATGAGGAGTAAATCAATATTTTTATGTTTAATATTCAGCTCAGGGTCAGCAAAAATGCTGTCGTTTCTAGAGTTTTAGTCACAGCTGTTAGAAATATTTTTCTTACACAAAGCTTTATGGAAGAATGTTGTTTATATAGGTTTTATAATTTTGTTGCTACCATGTTTAACCAACAGAAATTGTAAAATGTGTACAACCAGTTTACTTTCAACTTACTTATTTGCAATAGTTTGTTGTGATTTTTCTGGGAAAACAGGAAGCCAGTAACAAAATATGCACCATCTACTATAACTTAAGCCTTGCGAGGCAAATACACTTTGAAACTTTATAACTTTAGGAAAGTGAAAACAATGACAGTAGTAATTAAAATCTTTATGATGTGAATAAAACCAATTCAAGTGATATACAGCCTTCATTTTTTCAAAAAAGTGAGTCTCTTTTACGTTTCATGAAGAAAGGGTCTGGAGCTGGTTTCTGTGAGGAGTATGTGACTAGTAGGAAGATGTAGCTGAATAAGTAAGCATATGGCTAGGAAATTTTGAAAATTTCAGCCTAAAACTTACCATTCTCAGGATTTCAAGGATTCATAAAATAAAGAAAACGTAGCCAAGTGGAAAAAGGACAAATACATAATTCATGAAGCAGGCCTTTCTGACATACCCTGCCGCTTTTGGCTCCTAAAAATAGATCAGTTAAGAGTAACACGTAATAATTTCCTTTAAAAAAGTGGTAAAGATATATTTTATTTGAAGGTGTTCTAAATTTTTGCAGTATAAGCAATGAGGAGTCTTAAGCCTATTTTAGAGAAAGACATGGGGGTGTTATGCAGATATATTTGAAATAACTCTTTTTTTTTCCTGTGGCCTTATTAGCATCTAGCTGGGAGGCACTGCATGTTTCTCTGCTTCACTGTGTTCTATGCAAATTGTCAGGGTGGAAAGCGCCTTTACTGATAGTTTTAAAATACACTTTAGAGTGATGCATTTTCTTGCAGACAGCATATTTGACATGGAATCTTCAACTGGGAGCCAAGACATTTACCATCAATTTAAAACCCAGAGAATATTTAGTCTAGTGACACATCAAGTAGCATAAGAAGTCATCTCAGAATAATACAAAATTTTAAAATGTAGCCTGCATAAGTAAATCCGTTATCACTCTTTTTCGAGTTCTGGGCTTATTTATTAATGTGTTAAATTTGTAAAGTAAAAACATCCAGAATTATTAAATCTACCCAGAACTATTTTTAAAAACAAAAACATTACACTTGCTTACACCTATTTTCTTTACATCGTTTAGATGATTCTTACTGCATGAACTTAAAACTACAATGTGGTGTTGGAAATCTTACCATAATTTTGAGGTTAAGCATAAAATAGTCATCCTAGTTATATTTGTAATGTACAAATAATCGCATCAATGTAACTGAGTTTTGTATGATTTCTGATTTTGAAACATATAAAATGAATATACAGTTGGAATCATTACACTTACTTTTCAGTGCTCAGTAAAGTCTTCGATGGTATTAGTGCTATAAAACATTTTAATTTATGCTATAAATTAGCATAATCTTATTAATTTTCATCTGTCTCCTAAGAAATGCCAGATTTACAAAAACATTCCAACCAAAAATCTGTAGCCTATAGACTTCTAATAGTCTACCTGTCATTTCTGATTAATTTCAGTAATCCAGTTATTTTGCTGACCTACTTTTTCAATGACTACTAACTTTTCTAGGCAAAAATCAAATGTTTATTTTTTCTTGATGGTGGTTTTTTTGCCTAGGATTATTAATAGTTCAATCAACAGATTTGTAAAGCTAACTTTCATTTCTGGAATGTTTTTTATATGTTCATCATAAAATAATAAATTGTCCATATTTCTGTATCATTGAGACATAGTGTTCAGATCTAACATATATTCCATATTATTTCCATTTAATTTACACCTCTGAAAAGAATTTAAAAGAGGATGAAAGTATCAATTAAAATATCTTTAAAGTAAGTGGCTAAAATTCTGCCCTGATTTAAAGTATTTTTGGCACTTTTCAAAAAAAGATAATTAAATTAAAATTGGCTCCTATGAATGTAGCTTTACATTGTGAAGATATGGGGCTTGTTTCTAATCTTTTTTGACATCATCTGCTGACTTCACTGAACTTAATTGTACAAAGTACATTTAATCCGACTTGTCTCTCTCTCACGCACACACCACACACACACAACTCTTTGCACTTGCCTTATTTGAAATGGCAAAGATGGACACTGGGTTGACATAGTTTCCTTACCAATCATGTTGCTAAACTGGAACCTTCTAGGGGCAAATGACTCTTATAACAGTGTTCCAAAATATTTATGATATTTTTGGAGTTCTAGTCAGTTAACCATTTAAAAAAATATTTTAAAGGGATTATCACTTTATAACAGCAACAAAAGAATCTAATATTAATAGCCCTATTAATAGACATGAATGCATGCTGAAATGCTAACTAGTCTATCAAGTCCACCATGGCATCATTGAAATAGTTATAAATTAAGTCAGACTTTCAATCTTATATGCTTGTATCTGTATTCTTAATGCTGGCCTTTTATGCTGGCCTTTTAGTACATTTTATAGGAAATAGTGTAACCTCCATTTCATACTAATATGGACTCTACTTTCATAGGAGTTATCTACTGTCCTTGATGAATATCCATAATGCACAATGTTAACATGAGAAAGCTATAATTGGTAAATAGGTCAATAAGTGCACAGTTCAGAAGACAGCCACATCATGCTGTCATTTGTTCTCATCTCTCTCGTAATGAGGATGTTCGCATTGCGTGTTAAAAGTTGCTTCTGTGAAAAGCAATATTTGAATCATATACAAAGCTGTTGGACCAGGATGACAGAGTTCTTAACAAGAGAGGATAGAGCAAGTACTAGTCAACCCCAATGTGTCTATTGTGATAAATTCAAAGGAAAGAGCTAATCTGAGCAATGGATATGAAATAGGAAGCGTATACATCTGAGAGGAAAATATGTGAGGGATGAGCAGAAAATGATTCATGACCTTAAAACTCTTGTGGTGCCATGATAGACAGAAATTAACTCTCAGTTTCACAGTAAAACTAAATAATTAACTCTCTCCTAATATATCCCTTTTGGGGTCCTCTCATTGCCAGATCTCATCTGAAAGTCTTCTGTCAATAGCTGACATATCCAGCAATAGAGGGGCAAGCAAATACTGTGTTTTGAGAGAGAGAGAAAAAAATTTAAAGCAGTTGCTAGACATTACAAAACTGATATACCATCATCTAGTGGGTTCTTAGATTTAATTAGGTTTAAGATTCAGTCAGGTGAATTAGATGAATCTAGACTCAATGTACCTGATCTCGACTTAAAAGCAACATTTTGCAACTTCCTTTGTATAGGGAAGAAGAAAATCTGATATAAGCCAATATTCAAACTCACCACAATAATGAACCTCAATATTTAGACTGAAATGGCTACCACTTTTTATACTTCATAATCCTGGAAACTTGTTATGTTAAAGCATTGTGAAGGAATCCCCTTTTGTGTGGAATTCACCATGGTAAAACAAACAGAAAGAAATAGACTGTGGATTTGTGTTTATTTATAAAGCATGTTTTGTTCATACTGCTGTTAAATATTGAGGGTAGAGCCTTTTTTCTGCTAAAGGAAAAGAATCTAAGCATGACTGTTTACCCTGTAGAAGGTGTTATATGCTGTCAGAAAAGATCAGTCATTTCCTCCAGTATCTTTTTCCTTTCTCAAAGTCTTCCCCTGTATGGCCATGGACTACTATAATGTTAACAGAATTAGAAGTTTATGTCTGCTGTAGTCCGCAAAATAAAATGCAAAAATGAAAACCAAGCTTACTTTCCGTTAACGTTTTCAATTTTGAATGTGTTTTCATTTATTCTAGTCTCTTGAAATTAAGTCATTTCCTTTATATATAAGAAAATCTTTGTTTGCTAATCATTCATGGATATTCATTGTTTTCTCTAAGTTATTTGGTTTCCTGTGTAACAATTTGGACCCAGCCCAATAGAAAGTGTAGATACCCAGAAAGATCATACCATCTCTTTCTTTTCTTTTTTTTTCTTTTTTTTTTTTTTTTTGAGACGGAGTTTCGCCCTTCTTACCCAGGCTGGAGTGCAATGGCACGATCTCGGCTCACCGCAACCTCCGCCTCCTGGGTTCAAGCAATTCTCCTGCCTCAGCCTCCCGAGTAGCTGGGACTACAGGCACGTGCCATCATGCCCAGCTAATTTTTGTATTTTTAGTAGAGACGGGGTTTCACCATGTTGACCAGGATGGTCTCGATCTCTTGACGTCGTGATCCACCCGCCTCGGCCTCCCAAAGTGAAGATCATACCATTTCTACAATAAAATCCTAGTTAAATATTTTATTTGTAAAAATGCATAATTTACACATTTGTTTTCTTAAATCTGTATCTAAATTATTTATTAGAGTGTAATATATAAAATTAAGTTTAAATTAAACATAACTAGTTAAGTATTTTATTTGTAAAATGCATACTTAATTTACACATTTATTTTCTTAAGAAAATCTGTATCTAAATTATTTATTAGAGTGTATTATATAAAATCAAGTTTAAATTAAACATAACTTTTAAAATTTATTAAGTAAAGATATAGGTGGTCTTGTTCTAATTTATGAAAGAAGTCTACATCTAAGACTAGTTATGTTATCTTTCATTCTGATAACGAATTTTCAGGATTACAGATTTTTCTAAGTTTATAAAATGGAATAATGTAGTGTGAAATAAACGTGCCAAATCTGACTTTTTTTAACTTCTGCATTGTCTGACAGCCTATAGAGTTACAGGAAATGTTTTATGTAATTGTTATAGCTTTGTTCTAATTAAATCCATATAATCTTCACTTTTTTGTGTAATCAAGGTAATATATGCATTTAATTTATGCCAAAATGCTCTTAATGAAAAGTAGTTACCCCTACTCTCTGAGTCCTAATCATTTCAATCCCCAGGTACAACCACTTTCTTTGGGATTTTCATTCTACCACACCTCCATGTTTATAAAATATATGATTGTTACTTTTTGATACATAAATTTTTGACATCATGCATGTACTTCCTATAACTGTAAGATTACATTATGTTCTTATTAGTATTTTATACTGCCATTATTTTTGCTATATAATATTATTCTCTCTTTAATTTTGTTATTTTTGAAAAATAGAAACAGAGTCTCACTATGTTGTCCAGGTTGGTCTAGAACTCCTGGGTTTAAGTAGAATAGTAGTACTATTCTCTACTAATACCAATAATATATCACAATTCCCTTCTGTGTACTTTTTTGTTTGTTGTTGTATTTAATAATTATCTAATTTTTTCAATTTCATTGTTTTCTCTTGAAGTGGTACTACGTCGTTCCATATTGTTAGTGACCTTTTAGAGTTACGTAGACCAGATTTTGTTCGAAAACTGTCATCCAGGAGTGCTTAATGCACCTGCTCCAATCTAGACTGGGTACAGATGCTTCTCTCATTGCTTTGAGGTTATTAATTTAGCAGCACATCAAGGGCTGGTTGGTAGGAGCAATCTCTTTTGGGTACAAGTAATAAGGCACTTATTGTAGAGTGTTTTAGAATAATGCCAGAGTTGACCAAAAATCAGTTTGCATTTTTGTCATCACGATGCATCAGTAAATTCTAAACAATGTCAGCTATAGAATATTCTTCACTGCCAAGGCCAACTGCTGAAACCGCCCTGTTTCTACCTATTATATGCTACTTTATTAATCATAGTTGTTTCACACTTTTCTTATTTTCTTGAATTTTTATATATTCTCTTAAATCTTCTTCATCTTCTTTTGCTTTTATTTTTTCTTTTTATATTTGCTTATTTATGTTGGAGGCAGGCTTCAAAAGCCTAATGATTTGCAGATTCATCTTATAATGAAGTTGTTTTTAGAGCTAGAAAATTTGGGCTATGTTTGTTGAGTGGTGGGCTGGTCTTTGCGGGGTGGCTCCTCAATGTCACGATCTGTGGCTTCTTTCTGGGGGACTATTCCTGTGCTCCAAAGATTTGTTCAGTCTTCTCTTTCAGGACTACCAGTATGGCTGCTAATATACTAGGAAGTGAGCTGGGAAAGGTGCTAATGGTCGAATTGTTCTTGAGACTCCGAGAGATACAATGCTTGCTTTTCATTAATGTTCTTCTCTGTGGTATTTTATGGATCATCTTCCATTCTGTCCCTTTCATTTTCCTAGATCATGGCTTTAAGGTTGGGAATGTTTTTTGATTTATTAAATATGCTATTTATTTTTTCTCCATTCTAACTATTTTAAGGGTAAATTGACTATAACGTAAATGTAATTTTTCACTTCTAATTCTAAATTGTGAAGTGGTGCTATAACTTAAACTATTACAAGCAGGTTACCCTTAAAACTCTTCCAGTCTTTTAAAATATATATAAAGTTAATTATTTAAAATCATATTCAAACCTGTTAAAATAAGTTTTAGTCATATAATGGATTCTAATAAAACACTGTCCCCATAAGCCAATTAAAAAAATACAACAAGTAAATTGTTCTCTCCATGATAAAAATTTAGCAGTTACTTTCCAGCCAAATGTTGATTGCTATATGGGCTCTATCGAAGATTTTGTTTGCTTGATTGCTTTTTATTTTGTTTATAAGTTGTATTTTATAGTACTGTTGGCTGTCATTGCTAACCAGAATTACACAGTGTCAAGAAAATAATGAGTCAGAGAAATTCTATGAGGCATAAAAATGTGCAGTCAATGGCAAGAACCATTTGCTGTTAGAGTTTCTGTAATAAACTAAGACATAGATGATACTATTGAATCATTGTCAATCAAGCATGGTCTTGAATTATTTTCTTGAATTATTGTATTCACATCTTCCTCTGTAAGGTTTAGAGTTGAGAAATCACAATCACAAAGATTTCCTAGAATTGAGCTGACACTTGTGTCTTTCCAGGATTTCCACAGAAATCACGAAATGGGTCATATAATTGAGAGCATTAGTATGTACAGCTCTGCACTTCAGTTGCAATGGTCTTGGTTGTCCAAATAAAATTTAAAGTCTTTAAGTCAAGCTTTATCATTTTCCCTGGGAACAAATGGAACACAGTTTCACAAAATATTTATTTTCCTGATGCTTCTTCTCGAATTCTGGTTTATATGGGGAAAAAAATAGAGAGTTCATAACGCAAACCTAAGCTGAGTTTGGAAGCTGAAGAAAGTAGAATATAAAGGAGACCTCAGAAATATTATACTTGAAGCAATCTGATGAAAACAAGAAATAAGCATTTTCAGTTAACACTACTGAGTAAAAAAAATAGACTATTGGGGGAAAATTTTAGAACCATTTAGTTAAACTTCATAAGTATTTTTCTTATACATGTCTTAAAATGTAAGTTTATATAAAATTCTAGTTTGTCTAGACAGAGCCAAATAAATAATCTCCCTTTAGTGATCTGCTTAATTGCCTAAAAAGGATGAGAATTAAGGTGAAAGACTATGCTCAGTGACAGCCCATGTTCAAAGCCCACTCCAGAAGAGCAGCTTCTTTAACATGTAATGGACACAGGTTGCTCCAGGGCTTACACTCTTTCAAAAGCTCCCCATCACCTACCTCTATGTGTATAATTTTTGCTGGGGAATAAATGTAGGGGCCTTCAAGTCCTATATTTATTTGGACTGTGTCTCTCTCTAAGCCATTTTTTTTTTTTTAGCCTTCAGTGAGTGTCATCAGCAAATGAGTCACAACAGCATTTCTTGAAAATATGAAATAGAGAAAAAGAGAAATTGCAGTGTGAATCAGTCACTGTAAAACCAAGTACAATTATGCATGCACCAATTAGGATAAACATGCATGCAGGTTTGCCCAGGACAAGCTTCATTTATACCTGTTTTCCCCCAACATTCTCTAGTATTCCTTTTACATTTAGCAATATCCCAGGTTGGATAATAAAATGTATGTTTACCCTAGTAACGAATTGCAAAGCATAATGTATTTCTTAGCATGGGTCTCAGTAAAAACGTTTAAAATTTATTTCCCTAAGCCATTCTTGGATCTTTTATTCCTTAAACATGTTAATAAAAGTGACATTCTCCAAATACACCTTCTTTTTCTTTTCTATGTGTCTGTGTAAGCAGATTCTTCTTCCTAGAATAACTTTGTCTCCTGTCCACCTCATTCTTTGACACCTAGGAAAATGCTTACTTATTTGTGAAGTCTTGTACTTATTCTACAAATAATAAAATGCAATAATACATATAAGTCTTTGTGTACAGTTAAATATCGTGAAGCAGGTAATGCTGAATAGAATGAAAACATGGAGTTGAAAATATTTTGGAGCATAACAAGTTTTAGATTTGAGAAAGGAGAGTAATGAAAAAAGTTTAAATTTCATAAACTCCTTCTACTGGTGTAAAACAGCCAGTGGAGCTGGATAGGTAAATAGGACCAAAATATAGAGGGTCTTCAATGCCAGCATAACAAATGCAAATGTTTTAAAGCAAGCATGTGTATACACACACATACACATAAGCAAGTGTGTACTGTCAATGTTTGCTCTGTAGGTGACATAAAGAAAATGGTCTTTTTGAAACAGATGAATATTGCATAAATGCAGAGAACAGCTTGATCCAGAGCCTCTAAAATAAGAAGACACATAAAAAAAAATACCTTTATTAGATATTTGGGCCTGGATCTCCCAAACCAGTAGAGCCTTAGCAAAGAACTTGTATATGGGTTATTTATTCTGAGAAGTTATCAGAAGCACATGGATGAAGGGCTAGGAACTGGGGAAGGGTAAGAATCAACCGAAGAATATATGGTTCAAAGTTCTTGTGCTAATTGTTCACTACCAGAGACAACTAGAGTCCAGTTCTCACTGGAAACCCTCTGAGAAGCTGAGTAGAGATCCCTAGGAATTGCCTATCCAAAGGGGTAGGCATGTTACCAGGTCCTGTCCTTGGTAAAGTGCTGGGTCATGAAACGTTTACTCCCTCTCATTTGCAGATTTACTCAACGTTCAGAATGACTGAGGTGCTGTTGGGGTGCCCATATGCACAACTGGTTGTCACAGCATCTTCTGGAATAAAAGTTTTTGCCAAAAGGATACAAGTAGGGGCAAAGACCTGTCTGATATATCAAGTTTGCAGATAGAATGAATTAGGAACGAGTATTTTAAAAGCATTTTCTAGTTAACGATTGTTTCATCCTTTAAAAATGTTAGTCTCCAAACCTAAGTTTTTATGCCCTCTGTCAAGCCCTCATTCATTTGCATCACTAACTTCTGAACATAAACTCTGTTGGATAAAGAAAGAGGTTAAGTGTGAGATGAAATATTCACACGTGAATCATAATAGACACAGCATCTAAAGAAGTTATGATACATCTCCCCAGGGAAGATAAAAAGAACAGCTATTTTCTTTAAATTATAAATTGTCTTCCATTTCCTATAAGCAATGACTATGTTTTATTTATCCTAGCATACTCTTTTCTTGGCATAGAATTACACACAAGAGTAGATGCAGTGTGTGTGTGTGTGTGTGTGTGTGTGTGTGTTTGTATAAAATAAGTGTTACAATGCAGAAAAGGAAAAAGTAGTGCCTCAATACTTTTAACAACTTAAAGTAGTTTTGTTTCTTGTGTGTGAGTGTTCTTTTTTTTTTTTTTAACAAAAGGTCAATAACTTACATAAACATATTGGCCTGTCACAGGGATTAATAATCATATTATAGTCATTGTTCTCGATTCATTAGTTTTAGTACAAATAATTAGCAACCAAAAGAATAACATTTTAAAGATATTGAAGTTCAGAATATATCTCTTTTATGAACTAAAATTTTCAATTGAAAGCAAAAATATTACACCTCACAATTCACAATCTGTTTCACTGTTTTAAATTTTAATCACAAATAAAATCCCAAATGTTCACATGGAATGACAAAATTGAATTTAGCTCAGGTTATTTGTGGTCTTATAATCACTTTGGTGTTTTGTTTTTTTTTTTTAATTTCAGAACTACTGTTTAGACTTAAGGATATGTATCTCTAAAGGGGTGAGTGGTATGATCTGAGCCCAATGCAAGCAGAACAAACTTGCTCCTGAATTAGCACGTGAGCATGTTGGGGGCTGACTGGATAACTAGCAGCTGCACGAATTAATTTCCACATAGAATACAATGTTCATTAAAGGATACATAATGAGAATTGCTAATATAAGGCTTACATGTGTATTATTAAAACTCAAAGTAATCATAGAGATCGTTTGACCATAAAATTTTATTTTCCACCAGGAGTATTTTATCACAGACATTTATTAGAATTTTGAATATATGGTGATAATAAAAAGTAGACTAAATTTAGCCAATTTTATTATTGTTTTCAAATTCTCTACAAATAATGTACCCCCTTGGTTTAGGGGCAGTCATTTCCAGAACCCTACCTTTGACATTTGATATATCACTGATAATTAGTGCTGTTTTAATTTTAATTTTTACATCTAAGAAATATTTCTCTAACACTAAAACAAAGATTTTTCTTCTATGTTTTCTTCTAGAAGTCTTATAGTGTTTGCTTTTAAAGTTGTTTGATTCATTTCAAATTAATTTCTCATATTTTGCAGGATAAGAGTCAAAGTTTATTTTCTTCCATATGAAAATTCAGTTGTTCCAGCATCATTGTTGAAAAAGACAAGATTTTAGTATTAAACACATTGGAACTTTTGATAAAAATCAGTTGACCAGCACTTTAGGAGGCCTAGGCAGGCAGACCACAAGGTCAAGAGATCGAGACCATCCTGGCCAACATGGTGAAACCCCATCTCTAGTGAAAATACAAAAATTAGCTGGGTGTGGTGGCGTGCGCCTGTAGTCCTAGCTACTCGGGAGGCTGAGGCAGGAGGATTGATTGAACCCAGAAGGCAGAGGTTGCAGTGAGCCGAGATCACACCGCTGCACTCCGGTCTGGTGCCTGGCGATGGAGTGGGACTCTGTCTCAAAAAAAAAAAAAAAAAAAAAATCAGTTGACCATATACATGCAGGTCTATTAATGAACTTTATTGATCAATATTATTATTCTCTTTGATCTATATAATTTATTTCCTTTATTCTCTTACTGTGGTGAATTGTATTGTTTCAAATGTTGAACCAATCTGACATTCCCGCATAAAGACTAGTTGGTTATTGTTCACTATCTTTATATTGCTGGATTTATTTTGCCAATATTTGGTTGAGGATTATGGCAAAAGCTATGTTTTTGAAGGATATTAGCTTTCAATTTACTTTTCTTATAATGCCTCTCATATTTTGTTAGCATGATTCTGATCCTTCCTAAATTAGCTGGGAAACTATTCCTCTTTCCCTAGCTTCTGAAAAAATTGTTGTAAGTCTGATATTATTTCCTTTTTAAATGTTGATAGAATTCACCAATTAAACCATCTGGGCCTGGAGTTATTCTCTGGGAAAGTTTGGATAATGAATTTTATTTCCTTATAGATAAATATTCAGATTTTTAAAATTTCCTGAGTGAATGGTGGTCAATTGTGTTTTCCAAACAGACTTATTTTCTCTACACAGCTCCCTTTCCTTCTCTTCTTTATGACACAGATTTCATCCACATCAACAGGTCTGTTCTTGCATTTCTGCCTCTGATCTCTTGGCTATCAAGTTCTCTACAAATAATGCACCCCCTGAGTGCAGGGGCAATCGCTGGACAGTGGTACCTGCCCAGCCACTCTACTCTGCTTGGACATAAGCTTGCTACGTCATAGTTGATGAAACATTTCCAGGCAAGATGCCACGGCTTCCTGGAACATGAGTTTTCCTTCTCATGAGAGCTCTGTCTTGTTCTTTCTGTTGTCTGACACCTGAAACTGTAGCTTCCCATATTTCCCCTAGTTTTATAGTTGCTTATGGTGAGAGGGCTAATCTTATACAAATTGTCCCATAATAGCCAAAAAAGAAAGTGTCCTAAGTTTTTATTCTTTTTCAGAATTTTCATTTTTGATGCCACCACTTCAGTGTAGACCCTTACTGCTCAATATCACAATTATTTCGGTTTTTTTTTTTTTTTTGAGACAGTCTCTCTCTGTCACCCAGGCTGCAGTGCAGTGGTGCAGTCTCCACTCACTCTAACCCCCGCCTGCTGAGTTCAAGAGATTCTCCTGCCTCAGCCTCCTGAGTGCTGGGACTACACGTGTGTGCCACCATGCCCAGTTAATTTTTGTATTTTTAGTAGAGATGGGGTTTCACCCTGTTGGGCAGGCTGGTCTCAAACCCCTGACCTCAGGTGACTCGCCTGCCTCAGCTTCCCAAAATGCTGGGGTTACAGGAGTGAGCCACTGCGCCCGGCCCTTATTTCAATATTTTTAATTGATATTATAGACATATTTTTCCACGTCTCTTCTTTTGTAAAATGTTACCTTTACCACTTCAATCGTATGTCAAAATGGTTCATCAATGCATATAGGATAAATTACAAATTATAAATTGCCTATTTTGTATTGAGCCATCTCTGAAATCTGTTCTTAATATAGCTTTATATACATAATAATCTCTAATATCTTCAAAACACTATAAGCTATGGTCTTATGAGATCTATAAACACACACACATATACACACACACACACACACACAAAACTGCTAGTCCACACAGTTTCTAATTTTAATTCAATAATCATCTTGATTAAATCATAACTATCCTCCTAGAAATTAAAAACTCATTGAGCTCTGGTCTTATAGTGTTTTTAAGATATTAGAGATTATTATTTATATAAATACATATAGATACAATACACCCATCCTGGTCTGTTGGTGATCTTTTGAACCAAACATCTCTTCTTATTATGTCCCTTTGACATAAAATATTCTTTGTTTTTCTTTTTTATTATAAAACTCTATCATTTTTAAAAAGCTTCTTTAATATCTAATCTTCCCAAGAAATTGCTAAACACACAGTAATATTTTTAAACAGAACTCATATGGGGCTAATTTTGTACATATTTATATCACTTAATTGTTAGTTAATTTTCAAGATAATCATGATTATCCTCTGAGAATATATTAAAAACTCATTGAGGAAGGAATTTATGTATCTAGCTTTCCTAACCCAAGAATACTTCCTTTATTTGTTAAGGATGTGGGAGCTAATAAAAGCAATATATCCTAAAATTTCAGAGGCTTACCTCATACAAGCTTGTATCTCACTTACAAATATCTCAAGCAGGGATTGTGACCATTAGGGGTCTCTCCTCCAAATCACACCCAGGAGTCCAGTCACTTTCCATTTGTGACTGCCATCTTCAACCCCTACTTTCCAAGATCACTGTGTCGGATAAAATCAAGCTGGAAGGGGCTTTACTGTAAATCACGATTCATATTCTGTCAGCTAATCTGAGTCACATGTCGCCTGGGTCTACCTAACTGCAAAGGAGACAGATTTGAAGTTTAGCTGTGTGTTCTGCAGATGCGAACTGGTAATCAGTTTGCCCTTTCTGCCACATCTCCCGTAGTACGAGTGCTTCTTTTCCTTAAGTCTCACACTTTCCATCTAAAACTCACTTTAGTGTTTCAAGTTTTGGAGCTCAGGAAAAAGCTCAGGCCTCTCTGTGTGTCTATTAATTACTGTAATCTCTGATCTTATTCCAACTCAACAGTGGAATAGAGGAACCCAACTGATAGGGAAAGGGACCTCTACTTCTAGGCACATCAAGACAGCAAGAGGTCAGAAGGAGTGCAATTTGTCAAGTTCCTGCTCTACACAGATTTGCCTCCTTCCATAAAAATCAGATCCCAGGCTTCCAGATGAAGATAGTTTTGAAGGAGAGTGACAAGAAAAAGGCATGAACTCTGATCTTTTGTGAAGTAATTCCCTACCTGCTTTCTTGGAGGAACCACAGACCTGCAAACTAAAACCACGGTCTTGCTGACTTTCCACGGCAGAAAGAGATAATTCTAATGATATAGAAAGGGCCAATTCTTCTAACAATTTAGATTTTGAGTTTAGTGTCTGGATGTCCTATGTAGACCCCCTCCTCATTTCCTCTAAGCCAGCACCCATATACTCAATAATTCATTCTTTTTCAGTTTCATAAACATTTTCAAAAGCCAAGACTGGGCACTAGGGATATGACTACGAACCTAAAAGTGTTTGTGGAGTTCAAAGTTTAGTAAACTTCAGATACACACACACACACACACACACACACACACATGCACACACACACAATACTAGTCCACGCATTTCCCAATTTTAATTCAATCTTCATAACAAAGTCTTGTCTAACTCTACTTTTGCTGTAATCTTTTCAAGAACTACAGCTTTTTTATTAATCCAGCCTGCCAGTTCGGTATTCCAACCCTGACCAACCTTACTCAAGGAGATGGACTCACTTTCTCATTTTTCAGGCTAAATTAAGGAACCTTACATATGTTTAGTGTCCAACAGTGTCTGCTGCAGAGACCAAATTCAATAAATATTAACTGGCTTTCTTCCTAGATTCTCTACTGTAGTTATTCTCTCCTTAGAAGTCTAATTTCCTCAAATCCAGCATGCCTACAGGTAAGACAATTCAGAAGAAAAAGAAAATCCAGAAAAGGATGCGATTGAAATAGAAGCAGGACTCCATATGTAAGAACTGAGACTGAAGGGTCAAGGAAGCAGGCTCAACAATTTGTAACTCGGGCATGAAGCAATAAGGAGAGTTAGATGCTAAGATTGCAAGTCTGGGTAGCTCCTGGCGTACGTTAGGCTTGATATGTGAACAAGCATAGGAATAAGGCCTATGGGTGGAGGGAAAAGTAGGACAGACTGGGGAATGAGGGTTATAGATGCTAGTAAGAGAGACATTGTCGCATGCCACCACCGTTTCCGTCTCTCATTACTTCTTAAAAGTCATGCTATGCGCAGTCAAGTTGTGCTGTCGTTGATTCCCAGTTATGAACAATAACTTCCCTACTGTGTTCTGTAACTCTGTGCTCTCATGCGCACTCTTTCCGGCTCCTTTGCTCTGTCTTTCTAAAATACTCCCTTTCTCTCTCTTTTGCATTATATCCCCATGTGGTGGTTGTAAACATGTCTCCAAATTCTTTGACATGTCTGCCACAGGAAGTGGACTCTAACTTTCTTTCTTATGAATATGGTCCAGCTTCAGTGACTTACTTCTTCTGAGACAGCCTCCTTCTGTTGCCTAGAGGGCAGTGGCGCAATCTCGGCTCACTTCAACCTCCACCTCCCAAATTCAAGCAATTCTCCTGCCCCAGCCTCCCAAGTAGCTGGGATTACAGGTGCCCTCTACCGTGCCCGGCTAATTTTTATATTTTTAGTAGAGACGGGGTTCTGCCGCATTGGCCAGGCTCTTCCCAAACTCCTGGCCTCAAGTGATCCACCTGCCTTGGACTTCCAAAGTCCTGGGATTACAGGCATGACCTGGCCTGACTTCTAATAAGTTGACTGTAGCAGGAGTGATGCTGTGTTATCTCAGAGTGATGCTTATCTCAAAAGTGATGCTTCTTTCGCATGGCTCTTTGGACACATGCGTTAGGATCCGTGAGCCAACATACAAGTAATCTGGCTATGTTGAAGCCAAAGTACTAGAGAATTCTCATGGAGAGGGCACAGAGGGATAAAGACAAGTGCCTGGAGACAAGCTATTCTAGCTCTCAGCTGTTTGAGTGTTACTTGCCAGCGATGTGAGTGAACCTTCACATGATTGCAGTTCTAGCCTTTGAGAAACTCTAGCTGAATCTGAGGAGAGCAGATTCACAGGAAAAGGCTCATTCAGAGCCTCTGACTCTCTGAAATCCTCACTCCGAGAAACCATGACTAAAATACTGGGTGTTTTATGCCACTGAGTTTTGTGGCAATTGGTTATGCAGTCACAGTCACTGCAACAGGTTTTGTTTTCTTTTGTTTGTTTGTTAACTTAAAGCAGAATTCTGCCATAGCAGACTCGCAAACGGAGCTTTGGGACCAGGAGGCAGCTGAAGTTAAGCAGGAAGGACATGGGCGAAAGTGTTAGAGAAAGATTAAAGGGCGATGGAGAGATTGTTAGTAAACGAAGGCCGTGAAAGTAGCTGCTAGTGAGGGCTTAACAGAAAATAAGGAAAATGCTGTTGAAAGCTAAATGAAAAGAATCATTGATACGTAGTGGTAGAAACTTTAGCAACGCTGTTGCTGAATAGAGTAAAAAAAAAATAAACCTAATGAACTATGTGATCTAGGTATGGAGATTTCCAGGCAGAGTATTGAAGTTGTTACCTGGCTTCTTATTGTTGCTTATGGTAGAATGTAGAAGAAGAAAAATAAGCTGAAGAAAAGACTTTTAGATCTAAAAGATCCAGGGCTTTTGGGGTTCTAGTCTCTCAGAGACTTCAAAAAAAAAAAGGGCTCAGAACAAGATCAAATTCATGAGGAGGCTATTAAGATATTTTCTTAAGACCTCAGATATATTTAAGGTTGTGTCTCTGTATAATATTAACATGCAGGATTATGTCTCTGTATAATATTAACATGCAAAACATATGCAGAAATTTTTGAAAAATCTCTGCAATGCTCAATACAGTGTCTCAGATACAGTAGGTACAGAAGTTGTTCCTTATCAAAGTGTGTTATCCAGTGTACCTTTTGTCAGTCAAGCCTGTCGATAGGTTGACTTGTGTCCGTATGTTAACTATAAAGGAAAAGGGACAGAAATAAAAAAATATATAAATCAACCATTAACTACTGTGAACTACCCTCTATTTTCCTTTTTTTTTTTTTTTGAGACCAAGTTTTGCTCTGTTGCCCAGGCTGGAGTGCAGTGGTGTGATCTCGGCTCACTGCAGCCTCCACCTCTCGGGTTCCAGCAATTCTCCTACCTCAGCCTTCTGGATAGCTGGGATTACAGGTGCTCGCCAACACACCCAGCTAATTTTTGTATTTTTAGTAGAGACAGGGTTTTACCATGTTGGCCAGGCTGGTCTCGAACTCCTGACCTCAGGTGATCAGCCCACGTCAGCCTTTCAAAGTGCTGAGATTACAGGCATGAGCCACCGTGCCCAGCCTGTTTTCCATTTTCACTCACCAAACACAAACTATTGTGAAGCCACTGGGCAAGTGGCCAAATGCCCACTTAATAAGCTCTTGCTCTGGTTTCTGAGAATCAATATCGATTTAATATTAAAAAAAAAACCACACAACCCTAAGATGACGTAGTAAAAAAACATGTTCATAACTCCATTAGTAATTATAATAGTCATGGTTTTATTCGGAAAATACAAAAGAATAGCATCATATATTTTAATAGAAAAAATGCCATGGGCATTTTTTCTTTGTCATTATGCTTATATTGATTAAAGTGTTAATATTGATTAAAGTGGCCCAGGAAATAGGAGCAGTTAATAAAGAGAAATGGCATGTAACTTTACCAGTAAGCCACAGATATTAGGTGTGAGGACTTAAGAATTAGTTTAGTCAGAAGATAATATTAAATTATGAAGAATTTAACAAAAAGTGTATTTAATTTCTTACATAAATAAGGCATGATATTACCATTTAGGCTGACCAAACCTGTTTCCCTACCAAAAAACCTAACACTACCAACACAAAAACAACAGACATGTAAACCTTGCTTTCAGACAACACATGGCAAAGCAGGCACCCAGGTGTATTTGGAGAGCAAACTTGTGTTTACCGAGTGCCTTATTTTTTACTTGGTTTTATCACCTATAAGGCTAGATCTTTTCTTTTTAAGGCAGAGACTGAATGTTATAATTTTTAGATTATGTGCACTCAGTTACAATGAAAATGAATAAATTAATTAAATGATGAATGCATAAGTGAATAACAGACTAAGGAAGAACATCTGTAGAAAATATTAAATGTTTAAAGCATAGTGCTGCAATTAATTGAAGAAATATATACAGAATAGTTCAAGGTATTAGAGATGATGCAGGAGGGAATAATCAAAAGGAGAAAAAAATTGAGATAGACGGCAAGAGAGCCCACATGCAATGCATCACTAAGATATGTCCATTTGTTACTTAGATTATTATGACAATCCCCTAACTTGCTTTCCTATCTCTAGAGATTGGCCCCTCTAGTTAAATCCCTCCTGCTTTGAGGAAGTCCTTTCTCTTTTTTATCTCTTCACCATTAAAGTGTCCCTATGCTGCTGTGAATACAGATTACTGGGTTCTGGACCCTTTTCTGGGCTAGTGGGATGTGTGAGTGTGAGAGAGAGTGTGTGTGTGTGTGTGTGTGTGTGTGTGTGCAAGGGTGGGAGAGGCAGAATACAGAGCCAATTATATGGTTGATGCTAACAGAAAAACCGGAAACCCTCTCAAGTCCTTGGGAGTACCGGAAACCTGGAGATATCACAGCATTGGTCTTAGTCCTTACACGACACAGTTTTCAACACAAAGGTTTATTAGGGTCCCAGTTATATGCTACTGTATTCAGGCAGCAAGAATACTTAAAAAAATGTGAAGAAACTAATAAACATTCTTGCCTTACAAGCCAACAAAATAAATATCCAATTATATAAACCTTGTTGAAATATCAAGTTATTAGTATATCCCACCACTGCTTTTTTATGTACAGTAAAAACATGTTATTAATGTTGAAGGTGAAGGCTAAAGATAAAGCATGTCTGAAGATAAAGTGTTCATTTCTTTCATTTTTCTAACTTTTGAATAGAAGAGAAAATGGCTTGACTCAATATTTCCCCAGAGTGTTCTAATAAATATGACACATTCTATGTGTTAAAGTAATTGGGAAAAGCTTTTGTTTACCAGTGAATATTAAATTATTACTGGTTAATTTACCTGTTTTAAATATCTATTATATTCAGGAATGTCTTGTGATTTAAACTGTATACATGTTTACAGGAGATTTACAATTTGCTGTCTAGTTTCCATTATTATTATATTATAGATGATAAATCACTGAAATACAGCATTCAGAAAAATGTTGTGTATATTTATACTTTCCTATGCATGAGAAAAGTTAAACAGAGAGTGTAAATAACAGAAACTAAAAAAAAGTGTGATATATAACAAGTAGAGTGATTTAATTTTGGAAGAATACCAAAATTAATACCTGCTGTGAGCAGGGCCACAGCTCAACTTAATGAGTGCTGTAACTTGGATCTATTTCCTAAAGTATTGCATATCAGTGTTATAGATAATTAAATAAAGATATAGAATGTGCTGATAAGAAACAAATCTAAGTGAATATATAAGTAAACCAATATTATGTGCTTCCAATTCAGTTACCTCTTGGGTAAGTCAGATGCACATTTACCAGAAACTATTACAATATTTTTAGAACACGAAACCGCCCATTGCTGTGCATTAAGTCAATGGTAAAATAAAGTAGATACATACAGTTTTAAAGCATGAACCCCCCTTTCCTTGTCCTGCCCAAAATGTTAACATGGATGTAAAAATAAAGGTTAAAGTAAACTAAATTCTAATAATGGAGTTTTACAAATCATTTGGCTATAATTGGATTCTATTTGTATGTATAATTTTCAAATGTCCTTGAATAACCATTTTAAAGATACTCACATAGACCTTTGCAGATTAGTTGTCCCAACCTTATCACAATCATAAAAGAGTTATTTGTAATCCCATCATTTCCCCCCTTTTGAAATGTGCCTTATTCTGGTATGTGTTTTTACTAGTGGCTTATTAAAGTTTAGTCAAGAGACCAGCTTCCTTGGATCACTCAAGAGTAATTTGTTTGCTAAAATCACCAAAACTTAAGATTTCTAGGTGACAAGTTACTACTAATATAAGCACATTCTCAGTTATCACAGTTGACCAGAGTGAGGCAGATTTTTCTCTGGTTGGCTAGAAGTGGTGAGCATGGGACACTGGGAATGTGGTAGGCAGAAAAATGAACGTTATTCTTTCCTTATAACACGAGTAGACATGGAATTGGTGTTTGACAATTCAGAATCATGAAGTCTTGTGCATGTATTCATTAAAAAATATTTATTAAGAGATGAAGACAGGCAAGATTACGGCCATGGTGGAGCAAAAGGGATGGGATACAATGCTTGACTCACACTATGATACTGGGAACAAGCAGATTTGTATTGATACTATTGTTCCATGTGTCTAATAATTCCTGTGCTTACTAAAAAAATTCCTTCCTTATTTTGATCTGAAGCTTTAAAGCTTCCACTTCTTGTTCTTATATCAAATTCTGTAGCCAAACAAAATGTCATCTATTTTATATAGAGCAGCCTTGTCAAATTTTAAAAAAATAGCTATCATATACCTCCTGACTTCTCTTTCTCAGATTAAACACTCCCTTTGTCTTCACCTATTCCTCACGTGACATAGTATTGCATTCCTCACCTTTTGGGACAATCTGAATATACGATGCGATTTGTCAATGTCATTATTCAATTGCGGTATCAGAACTATCTACCAAACTCCAGAAGCAGTATGACTAGCACGAAATGAAAGAAATAAAAAGGTGTCATTTCTTATTTTGTTAAATCTATCAATAAAGCTTAAGACTGTATTACATTTTATTTTATTTTGTTTATTTTTATTTCTGAGAATTTTGTTTTCTGTGTTGTTGAGGGAAAGGATGGTGAGAGCACACCACACTAGAGATCTTTAAAACTCCTTTTTTCCTACATGGATTTTGATTAAGCCTCCATCTTCTTTCTACTGATCATCTGTGGCCTGCTTTTACACCCTTGATAAGGTTTGGATTTCTGTCCCCACCCAAATCTCATGTCAAATTGGAGGAAGGACCTGGTAGGAGGTGATTGGATTTTGGGGACAGATTTTTCTCCTTGCTGGTCTCATGATAGTGAGTGAGTTCTCATGAGATCTGATGATTCAAAAGTGTGTACGCTTCCCCTTTCACTCTTTCTCTCCTGCTCTGCCGTGATAAGATGTGTTTGCTTCCCTTTCACCTTCTGCTATGACTGTAAGTTTTCTGAGGCTTCCCAGCCATGCTTCCTATACAGCCTGTGGAACTGTGAGTCAATTAAACATATTTTCTTTATAAATTATGCATTCACAGGTAGTTCTTTACAGCATTGTGAGAATAGACTAATATAACCCTCATTACCGATGCAGAATTTTGAACTCCTACATTTTTTAATACTTGATTTGACTCATTGTTCTTTCCTGTCAACACCAATGTAATTTTGTAACCGATTCATCCAACACATTGAGTACCTCTCCCAGCTTAGGATCAGCAACTGGCTTGATCAATATGCTATCTGTATCTTCATCTAATCACCAATGAAATGTTTATACTGTCTCTATCAGAAAATTCTTGATTTCTAGCAGTAAGAACTTTTTAAAAACTTAATCAAAAGACGTGAAAAAAATTCCAGAAATACTTGGTCATTTGGCTATCTACTGTGACGTGTTTGTATTAGGGCTTCAGGAAAGGGATGCAGGATGACAGAGAGGTAGTCACCTGTGTCAGTGATGTGTAAGCATCATTGGGGTGACTGTTTCTCCTGGAATTTTTTGAGACTCATATTCAGAAACTGATTCAGCTAGTTTGGGATGATGCTTTATCATCTAAGAAGTCTCCCTAGCAATTCTGATGCAGATGGGAGGTATCCCCCATGTTGAGAAACTTTGACATGTTGAAAATATCATCAGCTGTAAAGACAAATAAGCTGATCTTATATCATAGCCCCACTGCCTATAAACAAGGCTTAGGATAAGGAAATTCTCACTGAGCCTGTTTCTTCATTAGAAAAATTAGGGTTTTAAAATCCATCTCATAGGTTTACATTAAGACTTAATCAATATAATGAATATAAATTACCAGGCACATAATACATACTAATTAAAGATTTTTTTTCTCTTACCATTCAAACTCAAGATGCAGTACTGTGGTTGGATTAATAGTCCAGCCATGTCTGAAAAACACTGGAGTTATTGAGCACAAATTGTATGGTTATATCAATAAGGCTGAGTACAAAAACAGCTAAAGATGTGATCTCAGCTCAGAGAAAAAGGTATTTTGTCATTATAATTATCTCATGAGATTTTGAGTCTTGGAGATAATAAATTTAAGAACCACTAAAGTTTACAATGCAGACATTAAACTGGGAAGATTTACCAATTGATGTGGTGTTAGCGTCCCGTCTCTGTAACATATAGAATACAGGAATTGCTAAGTTCTACCATTCTTGTTTTCTGTAAATACAGTAAAAATAGCAATTTTTTAAAAGTATCAATTACTATACTATTCATACAGTTGAACATTTCTCTTATGCATTGAAAAATGCTCATGTCTTGGTAATTCTAATCTTCTCAAAAGTAATGAAAATATTTTTAAGTAAATTATCTGGGCTTAATACTGCACCTTCCAAGAAAGTTATAAATTGAGCACAGAGTAAAAGCATATCAAAGCATACCTTCCAAATGATTCCTCAGTATGTTTGGTGTGCCTAGAATAATGACTTCTCACAAACCTTTCCAAATTTTTTTATAATTCAAAATGTTACAAATCATAAAAAAGGAAAATTATTTTTAAAACTGTATTAAAAGAGATATGACATCATTGAATAAACTACATAATAAGATAAAGTGAAAGTTATAATTCTTATACCAATGTCTGGGGATAAGTGAACACTGAATCAGTTCTAACCTGAGTCCTCTTAAGATTCAAAGTGCTACTCTGGATAAATAGATAATATGGCTGTGGCTAGACAAATTAAATGAGACGTATCTTATCTATTTTCCAGGTAAGTTGCAAAGGAAAAAAATCAAGCAATTTTGAAAAAGAATGCAAGTTATTCTTATAAAGACATATATTTTTCAAAATTATCATTCATCTAATTCTTGTTTATATTAATACTTCAATCATTTCTTTTTCTGATTATGTTTCAATATATTTTCATTGTTAAAAATATCCAAAAATACAAAAACATAGAGGCAATACATAAAGAACTTGCATAACCTTACCCCTTCCCAGCAATAAACTTACAAACTTTTAAAAATATTTTGGTGCATATCTATCTAAAGCTCCTCTCTTCTCCCATTATTGCATAGAGAAATAAATTTTTAAATGATGGCTAGAATTTTAATTGACTACTTCAGGTAGTTGGAAGAATAATATTCTTAAGGAAAGAAGTATTATTATTATTATTAAGAAAAACACTCAGGCCAGGAGCAGTGGCTCATGCCTGTAAGGAGATCAAGACCATCTTGGCCAACACGGTGAAACACTGTCTCTACTAAAAATACAAAAATTATCTGGGTGTAGTGGCACGTGCCTGTAGTCCCAGCTACTTGGGAGACTGAGGCAGGAGAATTGCTTGAACCCAGGAGGCAGAGGTTAGAATGAACCAAGATCAAGACACTGCACTGTAGCCTAGCAACAGAGTGAGACTCCATCTCAAAAAAAACAAAACAAAACAGAAAAAAAAACACACTTTAACAGACTTTCATTGCCCTTATGCTTTTTATAATTTCCCATGTCCTAAGAATATTTAGTATGTAATATTTCCTGCTACTATAAATAAAATTTTAAGTTAAGTAGAAACATCAAATTTATTTTTCTTTATTTCTTCCTAAGTTATAGTCAAATGAACTTAGCATTTAATAAAGCAGGTGAATAAATGGTTTATAAGAGGACATCTAACCTACTACAAACTAAATACAGGTTTAGACACATGCAATTTTTCAGTTTTGGAATTGATTTTGAATTCCCATGCCAAACTAGAAAAATGTAAATTTCTATCCCTGGAGTTTTCATTCAAATTCTTTACATGTATCTAAATGTAAAAAAAAAAAAAAAAAAAGTTCACTTCCAATTGTACTTTCAACCTTGACTGTCAAAGTAAATGACTACAACTTTTGGTTTTTTCAGAGTTATTTATGCACTAGTACATTGTGAAGCAAGGCACAGATGACTAAATGTACCTTTGAGTTATATTCTTAAGAGCCTGAGACTAGGTTTATGTGATTTCCTGGATATGTCATTTACAAATCAATGCTAAAACAATTGATTACCTTATAAATGGTCAAATTGAACTGGTCAAAAGGACATTTTAGTCATTAAGACAAACTGTCAGATGAACTATTCAACCCTATATTGATGACTAAGTACTTAGCAATGGTATTGTTCAAAATTACTGCTTTAGCTATGTACAAATTGATCAAATCCATGTAATACAGATCAATGAAGACCCAGACTAGTTATTACACTTATCTGCTTGAAAATCAGCATAAGAAAAAATACAAATATGTGTTAAACAGACACTTTCTGATAATAAATAATGACTTCTCATTTTAATGACTAGGGCCTATTGTTCTTCAGCTTAATCTATGCTGTCAAAATGTATGGCTGTGTTTACATTCCAAAGTAAAAAAATTTTGGAAAAATTGTTGGTTTAATCAATAGAGGCGTAACTAGTAATGAACTAGGTGCTGTAAATAGTCAAATATAATAAATCAATTACTTGATAATAAAGAATAATAAAATATGTTATAGAGCTCAAACACATTTTTCATAATTTAGCTACTTAAAGAAGAAAACAAAAATCCAACCAGTTTTTGCTGTCATTCTTATCTTCAGGTGACATGTTATGCCATGGACCTGTGTCAATTTAAAAGGAACCTGATTTTTGCTACCTCAAGAGGAAAGATGGTTCCTTGTTTGCAGAATCAGCAGACTACAGTCAACACTCATTCCACTCTAAAAGCGAGATAGATGCTTGTTGACTGTGGCAAACAGCAATGCAGAGTAGATAGGCCCCATCAAGCCATGAATAAGACATTTTGCACATAACAGTATAAAGTGCATCCAGAGGGATCTGTGATAGGTGATCCTAGATGAAGTTTTGCAGAACTTCACAAGAAGTGGGCCCTTAGCAACAGCGTGCAATCGACTGTGTCTTGTCAGTCCTTTGAAAGTCCTCAGCAAGTAGGGTCAGCCACATGACTGGTTTTCCTTTTTTTTCCATGTCGAAGAAGGTAAGCATTTAGAATTCCCCCGGAATATCAAATATAAAATCGGGCTTATTAGTACCACACATATTTTAATTGTATTTTTATTATTAAAAAATTAAAAATTACCTGGGTTTGGTGGTGTGTGTCTGTATTCTCAGTGACATGTGAGGCTAAGGCAGGAGGATGGTGTGAGCCCAGGAGGCGGAGGCTGCAGTGAGCCATGGTCACACTACTGCACTGCAGCCTGGTCAACAGAGTCTCAGAAAAATAAATAAACAAAAATAAAATAAAAAGAGCATTTAGTTAAGCTAAGCTTATTTTATCCTGTGTATATTTCATTAATATATACACAGGGACTCCTCCCATTAAATGGCAAATGTGGAATTGAGGAAACATGACTCCAAGACATCATTGCTTATAAGCATGCCCAGTGACAAAATGAAAATAATATTTCCAGCATCCTCAAGAGAAATTTGCAAGTTATAGAGTCATATATGCACTCTCAAACATTTAAGATACAGTGCTTATGAGTCTGTATGCAATTATGTGTTGACAAGCAAGCCATTATAACATACGTGCAATTATTGAGAGGGAGTTTTTACTTTAAAAAACACTGAATTTTGTAATACTTTTGTAAGGTAAAACCCTTAAATTGTCTCAGAAATATCTATTTGCAATATATTTGGTTTACTTTTTGCAAGACATAGTATATTGACTCTTTGAAGCTTTGTCATTTTTTTTTTTCTGAGATGGAGTCTTGCTCTGTTGCCCAGGCTGGAGTACAGTGGCGTGATATAGGCCCATTGCAACCTCCACCTCCCAGGTTCGAGATTCTCCTGCCTCACCCTCCCAAGTAGATGTAATTGCAGGAGTGCACGACCATGCCCAGCTAATTTTTGTATTTTTAGTAGAGATGGGGTTTCACCATGTTGGCCAGGTTGGTCTCTAACTGGCTGCTCTCGAACTCCTGACCTCATGATCCACCTGCCTCGGCCTCCCAAAGTGCTGAGATTTCAGGTGTAAGCCACTGTACCTGGCCAAAACTTTGAATTTTTTTTTTTTTTTTTTTTTTTTTTTGTGTGAGACAGAGTCTCACTGCGTCACCGGGCACCAAGCTGGAGTGCAGTGGTGCGACCTCAGCTCTCTTGAATTTTTAAATAAAAAATTATAATGGGGCTGGGTACAGTGGCTCACACCTGTAATCTCAACACTTTGGGAGGCCAAGGTGAACAGATCACCTAAGGTCAGGAGTTCAAGACCAGCCTGGTCAACATGGTGAAACCCCGTCTCTACTAAAAATACAAAAAAATTACCTGGGCGTGGTGGCGCGCGCCTGTAGTCCCAGCTACTTGGGAGGCTGAGGCAGGAGAAGTGCTTGAACCCGGGCGGCGGAAGTTGCGGTGAGCCAAGGTCACGCCACTGCACTCCAGCCTGGCGCCTGGTGACGGAGTGAGACTCTGTCTCAAAAAAAAAATATATATATATACAAAAATTAGCTAAGTGTGGTTATGACGGGCACCTGTATTCCCAGCTACTCAGGAAGTTGAGGCTGGAGAACTGCTTAAACCAGAGAGGTGGAGGTTGTAGTGAGCTGAAATTTCACCACTGCACTCCAGCCTGGGTGACAGAGAGAAACGCCCTCTCAAAAAAAAAAAAAAAAAAAAATATATATATATATATATAATGATATTTTCTGGAGAAATCTTCTTTTAAATAAATATTCTTATTATCTACAGAAAAATTAAAAATGCCCTAAACTTTCAAATGTCTCATTGCAGAGTGAATCCTCCAATGTGTCTTTCAACATAGAACTGCCTCAAACTATTATCAAATGAACCACATAACCTAG
Organism: Alouatta palliata; assembly: GCA_004027835.1. Taxonomy (NCBI): domain Eukaryota; kingdom Metazoa; phylum Chordata; class Mammalia; order Primates; family Atelidae; genus Alouatta; species Alouatta palliata. Next base: position 35,566 of record PVKV010007585.1, read on the forward strand.
TTAATAATTTGAAATATATGTGTGTCACTCACTTCCAAGAAATACTTACAAAGGCATTAACTCCTTTGTCTTTTTTTAAAATTTTTTTTTAATCCTTCATAACCTAAAAGTGCCTAAGCACTTTTCCCTAAGCTGTTGTATGCAAGTCATGTCTTCATTGCAATACATAAGTTATAATAGTTATGTTATATATTAGGAATACTTAAGTTATTTTTTTCTGTAATATAGAAAAGTCCTGTGAATAAAGTTTATGATTTCTGTCTTTAAGTCAGTTAAATGCATAAGTATTATGCATTATTATTTCCCTATCCAGTGGTCCCTTGGTGATGTTAAGAATATGACATTAGTTCTTTGTACATAGAACAAATACTTTTAGGATATATTTAGTACCATGACCAAGACAATAATTAAGGATTAAGATTAAGCACGAGGCCCTGGGTTTAATTCCCAACACCTCCACTTTAAAAAAAAAATAAGAAAAAAAAAAAAAGAATAAGCCACAGGGGCAGGTGAGGTAGCTCACACCTGTAATCCCAGCACTTTGGGAGGCTGAGGCAGGCGGATCATGAGGTCAAGAGATCAAGACCATCCTGGTGACATGGTGAAACCCCATCTCTACTAAAAATACGATAATTAGTTGAATGTGGTGGTGCATGCCTGTAATCCCAGCTACTCAGGACACTGAGGCAGAATGGCTTGAACCCTGGAGGCAGTGGTTGCAGTGAGCCAAGATTGCAGCATTGCACTCCAGCCTGGTTGACAGAGCGAGACTGTGCTTCAAAAAAAAAAAAAAAAAAAAAAGAATGAGCCACAAAACAGTGCTAAAGTTCAGCAGCTTCTTAATTATTATTTACTCCAGAATGAATTAAGTCGGTGGTGATAAACGTTTCTACCATGTGGAATCCTTGATAAAGATCTCTGTTACATGGATCCCTGATTTCAACTGTCATAAAATTAATCTTATGAAAGGACAACAAAAAATGTTTTTTCACAACCTGAACATTTCTAAGAATAATTAATAGCATGAGGTTTATTTCTAACATAAAATTCAACTTAAATATTATAGCAAAGAAAATTCTAACTTATTTATATATCTTCAAAATGCTTGTTGATAAACCTACTTCATTATGGTTATGACATGAATTTGAGAAATTTTGAATCATGCACATAAAAACATAACAGGAAGTAGAGAACGATTCATGAAGACCCATAAAGAGGTTCATTCCGTCCTCATAGGTTCTCTTTTCATTCCATTCTTTCTGGACAAAGAAGCCTTCCTCCTTGGATGAATACAAAGGACTTTTATAAAATAAACTATTGTGACTTACTTTCCTTTCTTTGCTCATATGTTTCTTGGATTTGGAGAAATAATTTGATCTATAAACTCGTAATTAAAGAAGATATGTGATGTTATATTCTAACACAATTAAATTACGCAAGCACAAGAGAAAAATGTACATAAATAATTACATCAGGATAATTTAAAAATAATCATAGCCAAAACTTATCATAGTCAACACTAGGGAAAAATCTAAATCAGAAGACTAAAGGCATGGGATTCTATATATTTGAATTAAACTGAGTTCTAACTCTTACTAGCTTCACAACTCTTTCAAATGTATTAACATTTTTATAACTCAGTTTACATATCTAGGAATAATAACATCTATCAAATAGGATTGAATGTGTATTAAATAAGGTAATACAAATAAAATATTGAGAAGATTTAAATAATCAATGTGTATAAATAGGGTATTGGTTAAATAAAGTATGATATTCACACAATGAAATACAACGTAACCTGTAAAAGTAATAAAGTTTTTGTGTTCTGAGATAGAAAGGTGTGTTAGGTCAAACAAAAACAAACAAAAAGGGCCAATTAATAACATGTAACTTGTATAAAAATGAACACATGTACATATACATATGTCGCATCTAAAATATTAAATATGTTCCTACTTACATAATATTTATTTTTAAAAGATAGCAAATGTTTAGTGGTAAAACTGATTTTTTTTTACTTTGTACACTTCTGTATTATTTGAATATTTTACAACAAACAAGATTACTAATATAATAAATAATAAGAATATATACAAATTTTAAATTATATGACAGCAACCATTTTTATAATATTGAAAGAGAGACAGGAAAATAATGTAATCACATTATTAGGTTTTGAAAAGGTTCTCTCTATTTTATGCTTGCATTACCCTGTAACACTCTCCTAGAAACATCCCTATAGCCCATTCTTGACCACCAGGTTTTCCAGAAAAGAAAATGTTCCCACTAGAGGTGAGATTCAGACTGGGAAGTTGTTATCAAGCTCATGCCTAAGCTTTTTTTAAATTCAGTGATTTCATTGAGATACAAATAAATGGAGATACAAACAATGGCCAATGGCTACTTGAACATGACACACTCAATTGCTAAGTATGATATACTGTTGGCCACATCAAAATTCTGAGCACATTTTTATTGGCTTCTACTTAGATTTATTTCCATTTAAATAAATGATATTTTAATTTCTTTTCAAAATATTTGATGAGGAATTAAAATGATCATCTATGTATTTCAAAGTAAGGTGCTTTTGCCTTAAATATTCCAAGTAGTAAAATGTTGGGTTTTTAAAAGTGAAACACCTAGACAACAGTGTAATCGTTTTTGTTATGTTTTGATGAAAGATTATAAATGAGTTCAACAAAATACCTGCAGCAATGAAAGAATTTTTCAGTGATACATAGATAATTGATGGATGGTACATAGATAAATGTGAGATAAGATGGATGGTAGATGATAGGTAGGTAGGTAGGCAGATAGGTAGAGACAGACAGACAAACAGGAGAAGAGCAGGTTGCGTGTTCAAAGATGTGTACTGTATGTGTAAGTTAGTTATTTAGTCCAGGAATAACCAAGTATGATGGCATGGCTAGAATTTAAGGATGGAGAAACATGGAGAGGAGCAGGTGATTTGAATGGAGAGGGACATTTCAGAGAAAGAATTGTCAAATTTAAAAATAACAACAAGAGGCCGGGCGCGGTGGCTCACGCCTATAATCCCAGCACTTTGCAGGGCTGAGGCGGGTGGATCACGAGGTGAAGAGATCGAGACCATCCTGGCCAACATGGTGAAACCCCATCTCAACTAAAAATACAGAAAGTTAGCTGGATGTGGTGGCACATACCTGTAATCCCAGCTGCTTGGGAGGCTGAGGCAGGAGAATCGCTTGAACCCAGGAGGCGGAGGTTGCGGTGAGCTGAGACTGCACCACTGCACTCCAGCCTGGGCAACAAGAGTGAAACTCCGTCTCAAAAATAATAATAATAGTAATGACAAGAGTAAGTTCTGACACAAAGGTAATTCCTATGTTTATAAACCAAGCTGTGGAGTGAATTAAGGTGTTGACGTAAGAAACAAAGAAAGATGAAGTAATCAGGAAAGCATGTAAACTAAACTTTGTTAGGTAGATTTGAAATATCAATGGACCATCTGAGTGGAGATATTTGATATGTAGTTACATAGATGACTTTGAGAGTCAGAATTTGTGTTGAAGTTAAATATTTGGAAATCATTAATGCACTTGGGAATTATAAACTCCCCCAAAGTATGCCAAGTGAGAAATAAAAGCAAGTAGATTGAGGAGAGAACTCAATGACTCCTATTTCCATAGTCTTTCTTCTATAGGCTCTTTTACAATAATTATTTTCTTAAACTCTGAAGAATACCAACATTCTGACACATTTGGGGGTGAGAGACTTACAGTCTTTCTATCACTCTCCTCCCTCTCTCCCCTTCCTCCTTTTTTTCTCTCTCTCCCTTCTCTCTCTCTCTCTGTTTCTCTCTCCCTCCCTCCCTCCCTCTTCTTATTCTCATTGAGTTGACAGAGTACACTGCACCCAAGAATCACGTTTAGAAAGACAAGAATCAGAATTACTTTTTGCTTTATCTTTCCCATTCAATTTTGATTGCTTTGCAATGGGACAATGGAAAAACATCTAGAAATACAAGATCTTACTCTGTTTTGAAAAAACAAACATACAAAATATATACTCAATTTTTAACAAAAATTAAACATATCAGCATAATTTTTCATTGTGTCATTTGGCTAGACTCAACAGAGACAGGGTCCCACTACGTTGGCCAGGCTGGTCTCAAATGCCTGGGCTCCAGTTATCCTCTCACCTCAGCCTCCCAAAGTGCTGAGATTACAGGTGTTAGCTACCATTCCTAAATGTCCCTTTCAAATTCATTTAATAGAACTAAACAGATGAGACACTATACTTTGAATTCATCAGTACCGAACAGCTATGTTTAAGATTTTTCAAAAAGAATGCTCTACATACATTCCAACAAATCTACTACAGATCTTTCTTTTGTCAATTATTCTAATACTATTTTAAAACTTACTTCCTTAGAAAATAAAAAATCATAAAATCTCAGGATTGAGTGTACTGAAGAGAATACATTAGAGCAACTAGTCAAAACTCCTGTAATTTGGTTCTAAAATATGGCAATAAAGTATTGATTTAATGGATTTTTAAACTCTTCCAAAGAGGAGAACTCAATACTCCCCTCTCCCATTAAAAAATATTTTTCTTGTATTAAGCTGAAATCCATCTCCTAAAGTCTTTTAGTGGATGCTGAATTCAGATCTTCTCTTCAGAAGTAAGGGTCTCTTTCGTGAGTTGCATCCAGTGTTGGCTGCTAATGGCTCACTGCTGAGTCTTTTCTCAGAAATTACTCAAAGATAAACCTAATCCTCCTTCCCTTACCCAGTGACTCATTGGAGTGTGTGTTTGTGTTGTGGGGGACATAAACTACCAGCCCCTTTATCTTATTTCTGGACAACTCTGATAGCCCATCTCAACTCTGAGATCCCTGTGGAATGAAGCAGGCTTAATTTCAACCTCTTAGCAGTTCAATTTCCCTTTTCACCGATTCTCACTTTCCTCACCTTCTTACAGGTATTTCCAACAGGTACTCATCAATGAAACTTCTGCACGCAAATCTGCGTTGTAGACTCTGTTTGAAGAGAATCTTGCCACAAAACCTCTACCATTTCCTCTTGTGAATACTTTTGTATCTTGCTGAACAGGAATAATCATTTAAGCATGACTGAAGTAGTCAGAGAAATCAAAGGTTATTCCTTCATTTTCCAGGCATGTATCATTTTAATATTTATATATATATATATATAGGTACTGCATTTCATGTAAGCTAGTTAACCCATTCACTTAAAAACTAAATCCAGGATTTGGAAAAGCAGGATTTAAGAGCTCTGTGGTAGATTACAAAAATGGCCACATTCTTTCCATTTCTCTTTGCGTGTTCTGTATGACCCTTTGCAATGTGCTATTGCAATTTCTTCCATCAAGAGGTAGGTTTGATCTTTCACTTGCTTTAACAATTGAGATGTTAAACAAAAATGATGAAAGTAAAAGTTTTGAAAATGTTTGCACTTTGGTTCTTGCCTTCATTTATTGGTGTTTAAAAACAGAAAACTGCCATAGTAAGAAGACCCAGCTTGCCTACTTAGACAAGAAAGATCACATGAAGAAGACATAAGCCACTGCAGATCAATCAATCTGTCAAACACCAGGCAAGAGGGTGAGTCCACTGTCGACCATCTACCGCCAGCTGATTTGACTCAATCCAGAAGAACTCCCTGGCCAACCCACAAAATCATAACAGATAATAAATATTCATGGTTTTAAACCTCTAATCTTTGTTTAACTTTGCAAAACCTAATGAATACAACCTCCATATAAAAGTTATGCAGATATTCAAACTTATGATTCTTCTTTCCATCACATATTTTAATATTGTACAGGCACATTCTAGAAAGGTTTAATGATTTTTATCATTAAGAATATTACGTGTTTAGTGAATTTTCCTTTTCTTTCTTTTTGAGACAGAGTCTTGCTCTGCTGTCCAGGCACAGTGGTACAATCCTAACTCACTACAGCCTTAACCTCCTGGGCTCAAGTGATCCTCCTGCATCAGCCTCCTGAGTAGCTGGAGTTATAGGTGTGCACCATCAAGCAAAGTAAAGCTTTAAATTTTTTTATAGAGTCAAAGTCTCTTTATGTTTCCCAGGTTGGCTTGAACTCCTGAGCTCAAGTGATCTTCCCTCCTTGGCCTCTCAAAGTGCTGGATTTAGAGGCATGAGCCACTATGCCCAGCCTGAGTTTTATTCTTAATACTGATCAATATAAGGAAAATTTATGTGAGTCAGAGTAAGTCAATGATGTAGAAAAAAAAAAAGAACAAAGGATTTTGTTGCATGTCTTATATATTAGATTAGTTTCTGAAAGAATCTGGGTCTTCAGTGACATTCCCCAAAATAGATTCTACAGAATAACAATTCAAAGGAATGTTAATTAATTTTGCTTAATTTTTTCCATGATCAAATAAATTTGAGAAAACAGTGAACTAAAATACTTTATTTATTTCAGAATTTATTGAAGGTTTTAATATGCTCTTATGCATCAGCAACTTCTGAGATAGAAATGTATTATGAATTGTCTCTATAAGCTTAACTATCTGTCTTGGACATCTGTGGACAGCCGTCAACCAATTTTAGTAACCACAGTGTTTACCTGGGAAAACACTGCCATTTCCACTCTTCATTTATGTAATTTTGATGATGGCCATTCTATCAGGAACCCCAACTTAATACCAATCTACTTATGAAATGTTTCTGGCCATAGTGATTGATTAGGACATGAACATGTAAACCAATCAGAGATAATATGACACAAACATATTTGTGTCAATATAATATGTCAGTATAATGTGTCAATATAATATAATATGCCACGTAATATGGCACACATACATTTTTATTGAGACTTATGGAAGAGTTTGTGACTATTGAGAGCAGAACTGAGAGGATATGAAAACTCAGGTTGCTGTTTCCACCCTTTACCGCTTGGAACCTACTGAGCCACGATTTCTAAAACTAATCACTACCCCCAATCTGCACCAACATTTTGGTTTCTTCCCCTAATAAATTTTATTTTTCTGTAATTAATTTAAATAATTTTATTTAAAATTTAATTTTAAATTAATTTAAATAATTGCTTTATATATTTTTTTGTCATTTAACATGAAACAGTCCTAACCAAGAGGCCATAAGTTCTATTTTTTTCAGTAATTTTGGACAACTAATATTTCACAAAACACTTCGCTGGAGAAATCTAGACATGGTTAGTGGAGTAGTCAAATACACAGACTTTACTACCTGGATCAAAATTCTAACTTTATCACAAATTAGCCTTCTGATACTTAAATATGATACTTAAGCTCTCTATGCTTCAGATTGTTTATAAAGTAGATATCATAATATAGCTTGCCTGATAATGATTTTGTGAGGATGTAATGAGTCAGTACTTGTAAAACATTCAGAAAAGCATTTAACACATAATAAGTACTCAAAAAGTTTAGATAGAGAACAAACTGAATATCGATTTTCAGAATCATGGACTTTAGTTCCAAAACTGTACCAATATTGCTTCATTGGCTGTAGAACAAATGAACAAAACTAACATAAGATGTTACTAAGAGAGATTGGAAAGCGGGGGTAAAAGGAATTTATGGGAACTCTGTACTTTCTACTCGATTTTTCTGTAAACTTGACACTGCTCTAAACATAGTCTATTTTGTTTAAAAAAAGTTATTCTGAATACCTGAATTAGTCCTTAATTGGGAAAAAGAAAGTAACCATAAAATAGCTAAGTTCCTATCTTTTGTTAAGAATATTATATATAACCAATATCTATTTATAATAAATTGTGTCTCCTCAGTCTTTTAAACATCTGAGAAAATCTTATTGCTTTAATGATCAGAGTCTGAATGAAAATAAATTAAACTTTAAGCCATAAAAGAAAAGTTTAGGTAGAGGGTAAACTGAAAAGCAAATTTTAGAATCATAGGTTTATAGAATTTTCAAGAAGTTAAAAGACCTTGGCAATTTTCTAATTCAACATTCCTCATATTACAGTTGAAGAAACTAAGAACCATGAAGGCAAGTGATTTGCTTAAGGTCAAGTAGCTATAAGTGGATTAGGAAATAACTCTCTTTGGATGACAAGTGGTGTAACAGAGTTCAAGAGTTTCATAAGTAAGAAATGATTATTGTTGAGAATGCTTGAGGGTTTAGTTTTCAGTTTAAGAACATCTACCTTGTAAAAAATGGCTACCTCTCTACTTGAGAATAAGAATATGCAGTGGTCAAATAGCCAAGAATTATGTCCACAATATTTGTGCTCAGGTATTTCAGCCAATATTTTTATATTAATGATATAATGGGTACTTAAGAGATTGGAATATTCCTAATGAATGCATTATATGAAAAAGTAGGATTTTACTTTCAATTCCAGGTTTTAATTTTTTTGTTTGTTTCCTTTTAGTGATTTGCATTTTTAACTTAGCATTAAGTCAATTTATATAAACAATACAATGTTTTCTTTACTTTTCCAATAAATTGAATATAATAGACTGTATTTGTTTCAATGCATCTGAAAGGCGGTCTCAAATTATCAACCCAACAGCCATAGTGAAGAATTTTCATCCATTCAAAAGTATTGATTTATGAGAAATCTGTTAATGAATTAAAAAAAGAAATGAGCAAGTGTCTGTCACCTTGGTGGAGTTAAAGGAAAGCAAATCATTTCTTAGGTATCATATAAAAGACTGTCTTTCTCACTCCTCTTCTTTTCAGATAGAGGTTTCGGTTAAAATTTTTCTAAGGCCACTGAGTCCAAAATAATTTCTGTCATTCCAGATTGCTTGAAAGGTACCCACAGAGAATAAAGACTCCCTTGGCCTTTTGGGAGTATATTACCTCAAGTTGTTAGTTCATTTCCAAATACAGTTTTACCTTTACTCACTCAAAACCACTTTGGGCATGACATGGATAAAAAATCTAAAGTGGAGAAGTAAAAGTAAAACAACTTAGAACTCATAATAGCAAAGTGGAGACCAAGAACAATTATTCATCAAATTTACTTTTAAAAAAATTTTGGAAGACTCTGACTCCAGACTGTTAATAGGCAAGATGACCTTCTTATGAAAGATCTTAGTTGTTACACAAATTAACAAATCTTAAAGAAAATTAATCGGCATAATATGCTCTAATTAGTCTGATGTTTAGTTGAATATTTTAAAAATAAAATTAAAAGAGCTAGTTAAAGCTGTTCTGACCTAAGGGTGAATTTCACTTTGCAATACTGCTTGCATCTGTCTTTACTGTTTTTTTGGGACATTTTGGAATTGGTAAACTGCCATGATTAATTGGATTAATGGAAATTTAAATACAAAATGCATGTGGAAATACAAAATAATATTTTTAAATTTTAAATTAAGAATTATCAACATGATTTATGAATTCCAATTTTAGTTACTACTCTATGACTTTACTTATATAGGTTTAATATAAGAATCCAGATTTCTGTTAATGCCAGAAATAAATTTAATAATTAAAATTGTAGCAGTTTGGGCAATTCTATGGAATTTTGCAGAGCAACCCTTTAACTACATTCCGTCATAGTTACTGCTTTCTGACTACTTTTTACATTGGAAATGTGAAAAGGTTTAAAAATGAGCATTCATATCATATTAATGTTGATTGAAATGGTTATTTTTATTCTGGTATATGTTTGAGTAGGTCTAGGCCGAAAACAAATAGAAAAAAAAAGCGAGTGTCAGTATCTCACTAGGATGCCCTTTGCTTTTATTAGTTTCTGTATTGAGAGCAGAACAGGCGGTTTAGAAAGGAAATAACACAGTTTCATTTCAGTTTATTGTTTGAAACCCTTCTTGCAAAATTTTAGCAGTAGTACCATCAAAAACATAAGTCCTCAGACTTTAGGTACCAATTAGCCTGCAAAGCCATACCTCTGCCTTTAATTTCCTCTATTTAACCCACGATTCAATCCCTTTTTATGTCAGTATTAGCAACATACTGTCTTTAATCCTTTACTGTAGTAAAAATAGTTTATTTAAAAAAAACGGAAAAATTTATGTTTTGTTTTTCATATAAATAATGTAAACATTTCATAGGTATTATTTAAATAGAAATGAGATTTTTAGGTGGAATGAGAAGCAGGCAGTTCTACTATTTTGTGAATATTTGTGTAATCTTATTTAGATTAGGAAAAATGGTTCCTATAATGATATCTTGATTTTGTAACATACAAAAAGATATATGGCTTGATGGGAGGCATTAGGCACTCACACTAGGAACAGAATGAAGACCACTTTCCTACAAAGTAAGCTATAAGTTCAAGTAAATCGTGTTTTTTTAAAAAAAGAAAAAATATATTTATTTTACCCTTAGGATGTGTGAGAAACTTTTAACTACCTTATTCAAGGAAGCAACTTAATGAGGAAAATATTAGCGTTTATATTCAGACACACGTGAATTGGAATTCTGCCTCTGTCTCTTAGCTACTTTGGGCTGATTACTTTACTCCTATATCTATGCATGAATTTGAATATTTGACAAATGTAGTTAACTTGTTGGTCAAATAAAACTTGATTATAATCTTAAAGAAAGGAATGGTAAATAATGAATATTATCATCAGATTGGTAATATAAAAGTCATTATCATTTTACTATAACAGCTAAATAACATGCACCCTTGAGAATAATAGAAGTCAGCCTTGGTTTCCTGTGTGTTATCTTGTGATTTGTGAAATAATCAGCCTTGTAGAATGGTTATGGGCACTGAAGAAAAATGGTGGACTTTACTTAGCTAAACACTCCACACTCAGGGAAGGTGTTACTCACCTAGGCTCCAGAAATGATTGTCTTGTTATAACTTGAGTTATCCTAGTGTCCACCATAGGCACAAACTAGAAATGCTGCTATAGTTACTAATAGTAATACATGAAAAGCACTGGTCAGGTAATAGTACAAGCATTGCCAAACTCTTAAATTATGAACCGAAAGGTGTCCATTGACACCCATGCTATGTGTGGCATCTGTGAACAGAGAAATAACTCTACATCTTGCTTTGGGCTCATCCTTGTCTTTGAAAAATTTTACAAGTTGTTTAGTTAATTACTTGTATCACCACAAAACTCTTAGTGGTTGTGCAACGAGCTGTGGAGATAAGAGATTTCAACTTTATAGTAACCATTTCAGGACACCAAGATTAGACTAAAACTTTAGAACAATGGAGTCCACTTTCTACAAACAACAAAAATCTGGTGTCTACTTTGGTCTGTTCTTGGCTGTTAGCTCTGGCATCTCATATCATGAGTAGTGTTGCTACTCACTTTTCAGTTAAAAAAGAAAGAAAGAAAAAAACCTATGGGTGAAGTTCTAAGAAAAGAAGTCTTGAGATGTCATACATTTTGAAAGTATTCTTACTCATTCAATAATGATAAAATATTGCTTAAAATTGTTTCAAAACATAAAACAAAAATGACCAACAAAACAAACTTTTGCTAAAAAATAAGTACATGTGTCTGTTTCACAAATAAACAAATAGGTGCATTAAAAGGTTAAGTAATTTTTTCACAGTTTTATGCTCAGTAACTCTGCAGAAAAGTATTCATAAGCAGAAATGGAAAAGCCTACCTTTGAAAGTCCTGCTCTGATTACTAAACAACAGTTTCCTTTAGGTAACACATGATATTGAGAATGCAAAAAAATAAACCCAAACATTTTGTGTAAGATAGAGATTGAATTTATAACACAAAAACTTTGTACAGTACTTTGCACACAGTAGGTACTCAATAAATAACTATTCAATAAACTACACTAGTAGTTCTCCATCTGTCTGCACATTCAGATCACCTGAGCAGCTTTTTAAACATACCAAATGCTGGCGCTCATCCCAGATCAGCTGAAATGTGATCTTTGGTGGGAGTAAATATTTCTGCTCAAAATGCCCCAAATAGTCTATTCATTTCTTCCTTCTGCTTCTCCTTTTCCTCAGGTTCTTCCAAGAGAGGAGGAGACAATGGCCACTGAACAACAATGTGTTACTCACAGTTTCCAAGGGGATGGGGCCTGCACATCACGCCATATCAACCGTGACGGTAGAGGAGCACACGGTGAAGCACTGTAGTTGATAAGGTAGGAGAAGGGGAAGGAGAACCTGTGGACAAGAAATCTTATTGTGGCTCCTGTGAGAAGGAATGGACAAGGCTGGGTAAGCAGGCCTCAAATAGGCTACTTTGAATAATTCCAAAGGTCTCTAGGATCCAAGGGCTGTTTCAGGTTGTCTGGTACCTGGCCCCAGAGCGATTAGAGAAGCTGAATAATAGCCTAAAGTATGAGAGCCCAATAAAGAGGGTGGTTGAGGATATGGGCTCTAGATTGGTTGGTTTGCATTTGAAAAGCAGGCTCCCTGAGTGAATTGTTTAGGAATTGAGGCAGTAATGTATCTCTTCCTTTATGGTAACCCTGGGTAGGATGGAGAAGTTGGTTTCTCCAGGGTTACCAAGACCCCAAATGTCACAGTATCATAATATAGAAAATAAAAGACATGGTTAATACAAGTGGCTCTATCAAGCTGTTGCATCATGTTAAGAAAACTTTGGGGTGATAACAGGGGAAACCTTTAGACAACAGGTCATATGTTGCCTTAAACAGTATAGAAAATATCTTATTACAACAATAGAAAAGAAGAACACAAGTGGAAGTATAAGGAGTCTTTATACACCAGCCTATAACCAAGTTTCCCATTTATATGGCATTAGTCAAGAAAATATATCTGAAATTTCCAGGATCTCTAATAATATCTTGGTAGCATTGCAAACTATCAAGTGGCAGTTCTGGCAGTTCAGTTGTTGGTGAGTATGTGGTTGGTTGTTTATTAAACTACATATAAAATTAGTGATATTTGTGTGTCACCAATGAAAATGGGTGATTACTGTGATCATGATTGGAGGTACAGGGCAGGAGGTTGTGGTGGAAAACTGGAGGTGGATAGTAGAAGAAGGTCCTGAAGTTGATAGTTCTCTCCTCAAGGGGTCTAGGGTTGATGGAAATGCTGTAGTTACCTCCTGGGGAAAGTAATAATTTCCATTAATTTTTGGAATGTCACAGATAGTAGTAACCTCTATCAGATTTTCCTTTAGAGAGGAGTGTGTGTATTTTGTCATAAAACAAGGAGTATATCAGGATCACGGGCTAAGCAAACAGTGAGACCAGTGTACAACAAAATGCTCAATGTCAGAGGAATAAAAGCAATAAATGTCTCACGTCCACTTTGTCAGGACGTTAGGAGAAGTCCATGTGTGTCACTGGGATGGAGGCTTTGACTTCGTGGGTAAAGTCATCTCTGGTGCTGGGGAAGAATTCGTTTCCATTGATGAAGCCTTGGGTTGCGACAATGTCATTCAGGATGTGAGACTGAGGATCCTTTTAAAGTGAATGTCCATTCACAGTAATGTAGGTCTTTTATTAGTGGCTCTATGGTATTATGGTGAGACTGAGCCATTTGTGTCATTTGGAGGCAATAGTAGGCCTGGGAGCCTGGCTCGCAAATATCTTTCAAGTCAACGGGATTTGGGGTTCACAGCTAGCAAAGGTGACATTGGTATCCACGATGCTGTTGTAACGGGCAAATGCCAAACGCAATTGACACCACTTAGTCCCCCATTAAGGATGGCCATATCTAAAACTTTCCAATAGTTCAAGGTTTCTATAAGATGAGTAATGAGAGGAGTTTTGTTGCAATTTAGTTTTGATTCAGATTTTCTAATTCGGGTATATGTTATTAACAGGATGTCAGGTTATATGTCAAATAAAATATCTGTGCTTGAGTTTGGAGTGCCAGCATTAGTCTGTTGGTATGCCTTGTATTTTTTCTTTTTTTAAAATAAATGGAGTTTCACTCTTGTCACCCAGGCTGGAGTGCAATGGCACAATCTCGGCTCACGGCAACCTCCGCCTCCAAGGTTCAAGTGATTCTGCCTGCCTCAGCCTCCCAAGTAGCCGGCATTACAGGCTTGCACCACCACACCCGGCTAATTTCGTCTTTTTTTTTTTTTGAAGAGATGAGGTTTCACCATGTTGACCAGGCTGGTCTCAAACTCTTGACCTCAGGTGATCTGCCCACCTCAGCCTCCCAAAGTGTTGTGCCTTGTATTTTTGGCCAGTTATTTTAGCCTGTTTGGTTCAGTTGTTGGTTTGATTGGTGAAGGGAAAGCTGGTAGAGTCTTTGAGTTATAGGGCTTGTATTAGCCAAACTCAGTGGCATGTGGGCCTCACCATTTTCCATGTTTGGTTGAAACAGTTGCTTACGCAGATGATTTGAACTTGTGGATTGCAGACCAATGAAATCAGAATACTACTAATGAGACCAACGGTCCACAGAATAGTGTACAGCTGTATTCAACAGGTGTTTTGGGGTTTTTCTTTTTGTTTTAGTTTTCTGTCTGTTCCTGCCTGTTTTTACCCTTTGATTGTTTACCTGATAAACTCCTGGTGGTCCCATGTGGCCCTGTTCATACATGATTGCCTCCTTCTCTAGAGTGTACCAACTAACCTTTGAAGGATTTTAATCTACTTCCAAAGAGTAATAATAGCCTTATAAGTATTTTTGAGGCTCTGGATTTTGAACATAAGGCCTTTGGCATGCTGGTAAGCAGCAGTTCCCATTAAGACCCATGTGCACTGAGTGTTTTACATTATTAAATCAATTGCATGACCTCCTCAGGGGTCTTAGGTGAGGCAGGGATAAAGTGCTCCTTCTTTCCTTTTTCTATGAGCATCATGCCACTGGTTTACATGGGTGTGACCCCTTATACCTTGCTACATCAGGAGACAAATTGTGACAGCAGCAAGGCAATCAACAACACAAGAGTTTACATCCAGTACAACATATTTTGCAGGATGCCATGGTCCCTGAGGTGGATGCCCTCACATTGACTCCATGTGTGCCTCACAACACATGAGAATCTCTAAACAGCATCCTCCGTCTACTCAATGTTGCAGACTGAAATGTAAGAGGAAAATAGTAACTTAGTTACTCCACCACTTGTCAGCAATGCCTTGTTGAATGATAAAGCCCAAGCCCATTTCCTATCACTTGGAGGGAAGTCTTACCACGTTCCTTTTGGAGACTATTGTAAGCCTTAGCTGGTCAATATGGATGGGTACTCCTGGGAGCATTTTTCGGAATATAGGCAATTGACTCAGCTTACAGTGGGACTGTGGGAAAACTCAGCTTTCAAGTTCTGAATTTAGGGTGGAGATTTATAGTAACGCCTGCCAAATCCAACTAATGGCAGTTGCAGCCATAGTGCAAATGCCTGCCAGTAGGTGGCGATACCTTTCCAGGCTGCCACTGCCATCTGGTGGAACTACTTAGTAAGCTGTAATGGACTGGAAGTTTATGGCCCACTCCCCAATTTAGTATGTTGAAATCGTAACCCCCAAAGTGATGGTATTAGGAGGTGGGGTCTTTGGGAGGTAATTGGGTCATGAGGGTGAGCCTCATGAAGGCTTAGTTCCTCTCTGCCACGTAAGTTTATAAGGAAAAGACACTTTCAAAACAGGATGGAGGTTCTCACTAGACACCAGACCACCTGGCACATTGACCTTTGATTTCCCAGCTTCCATAACTGTGAGGAATGTTGTTGAAGACACCCAGTCTGTGATATTCTACTATAATAACCCAAAATGACTACACAAAAGCCAAGTGCAATTTAGTGGCACATTATTTCAGTCTGAGGCCAAACCTCAGAAAATTGCAAGTTCAGGTGTTTCCTATCACCCTCGGGTTTGCTAATTCACTCAAAAGACTCACAGGACTTATTGAAAGCTATTGCACTCACAGTAAAGTTTACTACAGGGGAAGGATAGAACCAGTTCATGAAAGAGACATGTAGGGTTGAATCCAAGAGGATTCCAAATGTGAAGCTTTTATTGTCCTGATGAAAAGGAATACCTCCTGGTATTGATGTGTGATAGTATCTATAGTTTTGCCATCCTAGGATCTCACTTGAACTCCCATGTTCAGAGTTTTTATTGGGGCTTCATTAGGTAGGCATGATTAATGGATTAATTGCCCATATGGTTGAACACAATCTCCAGTCCCTCATTCACCATGTGTAACCTTATTAGCATAATTTGTTAGGTGTGGCTCAAGAGGCCCACTGCGTTTCTGTATTTCCACGTGGGAGTTTAGAAAAATCCTGTAATATCTTTAAGACTGAGTTCCTTGTATATAAAAATTTAAGTAATGATTCCTACCTCATAGGTTTGTAATGGCGAAGAATGAATTAATGCATATTCCTCACACACAGTAAGTATGCAATAAATGGTGAGGTAATTAGGTCATGAGGGTGGATCCCTCTTGAATGCAATTAGTGCCATATAAAGAGAGACTTGAGAACTTCCTTCCTCTCTTCCATGTAAAGTACAATGAGAGGACAGCCATCTGCAAACTGGGATGGAGGCCTGGTTATTGTATTACATTAATTATTATTATGTTTTTAATGTATTATAAAATATTACTAATATTTGTCTTTTCCACAAAGTTATTCTTAATTCATTATCTGTGCTTTCATTAAATAGTGAGAAAGAAATCAATGTGACCAACTCATTTGCACTAGTGCTGAGAATAAACAAGAACCCAGGAAGCATAGAAAAGTGATTTTAGTCCCTAATATGACCAGTTTTGAGTATCTAGATAAGTTTAAAAATACCTTCAAGTCCTGATAGTCCATCATTCTGTGGACTTTGTGATTTTTTTGGTGTAGGGAAAGAAGTGCCTCTTAAAACAAAGGCTAGTGTTAAAGTTCGAGCACTACATTATTTAAGTGTGTAACCTTAGGCAAGTTGTCTGTCATCTCTCTACCTCAGGTTTCTTTTCTGTAAAACAGGAGAAAATAATAGCTACCTCAAAGTATTGTTAAATTTGGAAGAGATCGCATACTGAAAATTACAGAGCACTGTGAGTTACACATAATAGGTGCCTAATAAATATCAGTTTAAAAATTTATCCCACAATTAATCTCTTACTTAGTGCTAGTCACTAGAAGATGTGAATGGTATAGTGATGAATAAAGTTTGATCATTGTCCTAAAAACGTGTTTTGTCCAATAGGAGAGATAGACAAGCACATCAGGAATGACCATATAGTTGATAGATCTAATTTTTTCTCTTTTGCCTTTCAATGTAAATGACAGTCAACCCCTGTATTTATAGCTTTTTCTCCTCTACTTTCATCAGGTCTTGCATCTGAATAGATTGTTGAAGCATTTACTCATGTAAATCAAATAAATACCTATTTAATAGTAAAATTTTACAAAGTATAAAATGTAGGTGGGTATTTTTTTATAAGGAGTCTTTGATGATTCCTTACTTGCCAACAAATAGACTCAAGTGACAATAAATAACTTGTTACCGATCTTCTTTTTCATTATGCAAGACTGATAGACAAATTGGGAGGTCAAAAGTACTAGTTGAATTGAATGCCAACATTTATCTTTTAGACTGTGGCTGTGAATAAATCATTAAAAAATGAAGACAGCATAAATTTGAAAAGATTATAGTGCTAGATTTGCTTCTAATTTCCAGTCTGATCTTTGAAGGTCTCAGCCAGTTTGTTTCCCAGTTTTTTTTCCTACAAATTGAGACTATGAGACATGATATCTACGGCCCCCACCAGTGCTAATTTTATGGAATTCTGCATATTAAAATAATGGAGCATTAACAAAACATGTACAAAAATATAGACTAGAAGAATGAATAAATAATACGCCTAAGTAGATGTGCGTAATGATCATTCTACTAGGAAAATTGTATAAGCCAATAGATTTCTTAGCTATAAGTTTTTAAATAAATTTATCATTTCATATATTGCTTTTTTTAGAAATATCACTGATTTGCAAAAAAATAGAATAAAAATATCCATTCAACGGAGAAGTGAAAGTTAAAAATTAAGTTTACTATTCATTCCTTTCACTAGTCATTATCTCAGAATCCCAAGATATGCCAAATTTTACATTAATATGCTTGCCCTCGAAATTTACTAATTATTTCAAAACAGCTTCTTGGATTTGTTTCTTGACTTCATTTGTTTAGACCCTGTGCATTTTCAAAAGAACACAATGCAGATGATGAAAACAGATAAAAAGCAATAAGATAAAACAAAGTAAAAGTAGAGCAAGTGTGAAATGAGAGTTTATTGATGCTGCTGTAGGAACTTTCTCTATCTTGTACGGCCATTCCATTTTTCATTACTAAATCTGCAAAAAAACATTGAAAACAATATTCAACAGATATGGAATATTAAGTTTTAACTGTATGTATACCAGGCACTTGGCTAAGAACTTGACACAGGCTACCTTGTTTGGTCCTTATTGTAGCAGTAGTAGTTAAATAGTATTGTCTCCCCATTTTTTTAATGACTAAACTGAATTAGATTATGTATTTTATCTACAATTCTGAAGCTACAAGAGGCATACTTTAAACTCAGATTTTTCTGATGCCAAAGCTTACACTCTTAACCTTTTCATATCCTGCTTCTCCTCAAAAGTTGTCTCTTATAGACAATGGCATCTTATTGCAAACCTCTTTGTGCCTATTGCCTGCTAAACGATAAGCACATAGTGAGAAGAGAGAAGTGTAACACAGGATATGTAGCTTTAGAGATTTAATGTTCTAACTATAAAAAGACAACTAACATTATGACATTTTGGACAAAAACGTATGCTAATATGTGTAGTAATTGCTATTTGAAAAGCAGTGCTGTCTGCATGATAGGACATCTCAGCCCTGATTCCTGAAACAATGGATGAAAGGAGTATGCAGACACAGGGATTTTGCCTGTGAGCACATCTAGGGAGGTTCTGCAAAGCTTTGGGGAAGAATGAGCTGAAAGCAGCTGTTCTTACCTTGAGGCAAATGGCAAAGGGCGAATAACAAGGGAGTGCAAAGGAATTTAGATAAGTTTGTTTACCTATTTCTCTGGAAACCAACCTTTGATCATACTTTCGCAGGGCTGCTCCCTACTCCTGGGTGGTGGTTTGGGGGGGTGGGGTAGTCGATAATGTTAGTTACCCACAAATAGTGTTTGTTCCAGGCATTTGTCATTAAAACCGTACTAAATAAATGCGAAGGTCTCTGGCTTATCGGGAGCACTTTCTCCTTGGTGGTCTAAGCTATGCAGTTTCCTAGATTCAGTCATAGGCAAAATACAGATTTAATTACAAACACCTGCAGCAAACACCATTTGTGGGTAACTAATATTGTTGACCCCTCCCCCCCCCAGAATAGGGTACAGTCCTGCTCAGGGATGATCAAAAGTTGGTTTTCAGAGAAATAGGTAAACAAACTTATGTAGATAAACTCCTTGCACTCTCTTGTTATCTGCCCTTTACCATTTGCCTCAGGGTAAGAACAGCTGCCTTCAGCTCATTCTTTCCTAAAGCTTTGCAAAACCTCCTGTCCTTCCAAGAAGGTTTGCCTCTTTCCTTATAATTTTTCCCACCACCCTGACCAGTCGCCTACAGTGTCCCATTTGTTTGTGTCATTTTTTTTATTTCCTTGAGCAACATTCTGCAATTCTTGTTATAGAGGTCTTTCACCTGCCTGGTTAGCAGTACTTCTAGGTATTTTATTCTTTTTGTGACTATTGTGAATAAGGTTGCATTCTTGCTTTGGCTTTCAGCTTAGATCTTGTTGGTGTATAGAAATGCTACTGATTTTTGCTGTACATTGATTTCATATCCCGAAACTTTGCTCTATTTGTTTATCAGATCTAGGAACTTTGAGGCAGAAACTATGGGTTTTTCTAGGTATAGAATCATATCATCTGCAAACAGAGGTAGCTTGACTTATACTGCCTTTTCTTTCTTTTTCTTGCCTGACTGCTCTAGCTAGGAATTCCAGTACGATGTTGAATAGGAATGGTGAGAGTGGGCATCCTTGTCTTGTTCTGGTTCTCAAGGAGAATGCTTCTAGCTTTTGCCCATTCAGCATGATGTTGGCTGTAGGCTTGTCATAGGTAGCTCTTATTATTTTGAGGTGTGTTCCTTCAATGCCTAGTTTGTTGAGGGTTTTTTACTTGAAGGAATGTTATATTTTATTGAAAGCCTTTTCTACATCTGTTGAGAGCTTCTGCACAGCAAAAGAAACTATCAATAAAGTAAACTGACAAGTTACAGCATGGGAGAAAAATAAATGCAGACTATGTATCTGACAAAGGTCTAATATCCCAAATCTATAAGAAACTTAAACAAATTTACAAGCAAAAAACAAATCATCCCATGAAAAAGTGGGCAAAGGATGTGAACAGACAATTTTCAAAAGAAGATATACATGTGGCCAACAAGCATATGATAAAACACCCAACATCACTAAACATATTATAGAAATGCAAATCAAAACCACAATAAGATACCATCTCACACCAGTCAAAATGGCTATTATTAAAGAGCAAAAACAAACAAACAAACAGAAAACATACAGATGCTGGTGAGGTTGCGGAGAAAAGAGAATCCTTATACACTTCTGGTGGAAATATAGGTTAGTTCAGTCATTGTGGAAAGCAGTGTGGCAATTTCTCAAAGAACTTAAAAGAAAATTACCATTCAACCCAGCAATCCCATTATTGAGTATATGCATAAAGGAATATAAATCATTCTATCATAAAGACACATGCATGTGTATGTTCTTTGCAACACTATTCACAATAGCAATAGCAAAGACATGGAATCAACCTAAATTTCTATCAATGGTACACTGTATAAAGAAAATGTGGTACATATACATCATGAAATACTATGTAACCATAAAAAGAATGAGATCATGTCTTTTGCAGCAACATAAATGGAGCTGAAGGCCATTATCCTAAGTAAACGAATGCAGGAACAGAAAATAAATACTGCATGTTCTCACTTATGAGTGGGAGTTAACTATTGAGAACACATGGACACAAGGAAAAGGACAACAGAGGCCTACTTGAAGGTGAAGGGTGGGTGATGGGAGAAGACTGAAAAACTGTCTATCAGGTACTATGCTTATGACCTGGGAGATTTAATAATATGTGCACCAAACCCCTGTGACATCCAATTTACCTATATAACAAACCTATACATTTACTCCTGAACCTGAAATAAAAGTTAAAATAAAGGAAAGTTAAAGGATGGCAAAGATACTCCACATGAATGGCAACCAAATAGAGTAGGGGTATCCATATTTATATAAAAAAAAATAAATGTTAACTCAAGAGCTATAATAAAAGACAAAGAAGACATTGTATAATGATGAAAGAGTCAATTCAGTAGGAATATACAGTTGTGAATATATATGCAGCCAACATCAGAACAGGCTAAATATAAGACGCAAACACTGATAGAACTGAAGAGAAAAATAGATGGCAACATAATAATAGTGATTTAATAACCCATATTCTATAATAGATTGACATCCAGAATTAAGATCCGTAATAAAAAGGGCTTGAAAATACTAAAAACCAAATAGACTTAACAGACACCTGCAGAATATTCTACCCAAGAGCAGCAGAATACATATTCTTCTCAAGTACACATGCAATACTCTACAGGAAACATCATGTTAGGTCCACATAAGAAGTTCGAAATCATATCATGAATCCTTTTCTTTCTTTCTTTCTTTCTTCTTCTTCTTTTTTTTTTTTTTTTTTGAGACAGAGTCTTGCTCTGTCACTAGGTGCCAGCTGGAATGCAGTGGCATGAGCTCGGCTCACTGCAACCTCTGCCTCACGGGTTCAAGCAATGCTCCTGCCTCAGCCTCCCAAGTAGCTTGGATTACAGGAGTGTGCCACCACGCCCAGCTAATTTTTGTATTTTTTAGTAGAGACGGGGTTTCATCGTGTTGGCCAGGATGGTCTCAATCTCTTGACCTCGTGATCCACCCGCCTCAGCCTCCCAAAATGCTGGGATTACAGGAGTGAGCCACTGCTTCCCACCCCATGAATCCTTTTCTGACCACAGTGGAATGAAATTTGAATTTAACAGCAGAAGGAATACTTGGAAATTCACAAATAAGTGGGAGTTAAACAACACAATCTTGAGAAAGAATGCATCATAGAATAAAACAAAAGAAAATTTAGAGGACATCTTGAGACAAATGAAAAAGAAAACACAACATAAAAACAAGAACAGCAAAAGCAATCCTAAGAGTGTAGCTTATAGCAATTAACATCTACATTAAAATTAAACACTTCAAGTAAACCTAACTTTACAACTCTACAAACTACAAAAAGGACAAGCTAAACCCTTAGTTATCAGAAAGAAGGAAATAATAAAAATTACAGCAGAAATAACCAAAATAGAGAATAGAGTAAGAACAGAAAAAAACTCAATGAAATAAGTTATTTTAAAAATCAACAAATTGACAAACCTTTAGCTATGCTGGGAAATAAAGAAGACTCAAATAAAGTTAGAAATGAAAGAGGTACCAGCAAAATAAAATTGATTATTAGAGCCTAATCTGAACAATTTTACACTGATAAATTGGATAATATAGAAGAAATTGATAAATTCCTAGAAACATACAACCTACTAATACTGAATCATAAAAAATTAGCAAATCCGAGCAGTATAACTAGAAAAGAGGTTGAATCCATAATCAAAGCCACCCAATTAAGAAAAATCAAGACCAGATGGCTTCACTGGTGAATTCTACCAGATATTTAAAAAGGAGTTAACACCAAACCTTTGCAAACTCTTCCAGAAATCTTAGACGAAAGAACAGTTGCAAACTCATTTTATGAGGCCAGTATAACCCTGATACCAAAGCCAGAAAAAGACACTTCATAGAAGAAAATTACAGGTTAAAATCCCTGAGGGATACAATGCAAAGTCTTTAATAAAATACTAGCAAATCTAATTCAACAGCACATTAAAATGATCATACACCGTGACAAAGTGGAATTTGTCTCTGGAATGCAAAGATGTTTCACCATAAGAAAATCAGTTAATGTGATACATCACATTAACAGATCAAAGGAAAAAAAGCACATGATTGTTTAAATAGGTGCAGCAAAAGCATTTGACGCAATTTAACACCCTTTTATAATTAAAAACATTCAGCAAACTAGAAATAGGATGAAAAGCTTGACATAATAAAAGTCATATATAAAAAGCCTACAGCTAAAAGCATACTCAATGGTAGAAAACTAAAAGTTTTTCTTCTAGGATCAGGAACAAGAAAAGAATGTGCACATTTGTCATTTCAATTTAACATGACACTGGAAGTCCTAACATGATTAATCAGAGAGAAAAAAAAGAAGTAAAAGGCATACAAATTAGAAAGGAAAAATTATCTCTGTTCATAGATGACATCATCTGACATGTACAAAACCTTAAAGACTTCACTAAAATACTGTTAGAATTAATAAACAAATTCAGTAAAGTTGCAGGATACAAAATTAATATGCAAATTCAGTTGTATTTCTATACAATAACAATGAACAATTTGAAAATGAATTTAAGAAAATAATTCCATTTACAATAGTATCAAAATAATAAAATACTTAGGAATAAACTTAACTATGAAGGTGAAAGTCTTATACACTGAAAATTACAAAACCTTGATCCAAAAAATTAAATAAGACACAAATACATAGAAAGATATTTGTATTCATTGATTGGAAGACTTCAGAGTGTTAATCAAAATCAAAATCCCAATCAATCAAAATCCCAATGGCAATGTTTACAGAAATAGAAAAAACCAATCTAAAATTTCCCACAGAGGACTTCAAATAGCCAAAGCAATCTTGAAAAGAACAACAAAACTGGAGACCTCACATTGCCTGATTTTAAAACATATCACTAAGCTACAGTAATCAAAACATTATGGTACTAACATAAGGATAGACATATAGACAATGGAACAAAGAGCCCAGAAATAAACCCATGCATACATATATATATTCATAAACACACACATATACATACACTCATAGTGAACCAATCTTTGACAAGGATGCCATGAAAACACAATGGAGAAAGGATTGTCTCTTCGATAAATGCTGTTGGAAAACTTGCAAACAAATGAAATTGGACCTTTATCATGGACCCACACCTAAATCAATTAAAAAATGGCTTAAATGCTTAAATTTCAACTGAAACTGTAACACTTCTAAAGTAAAATATGGGGAGCAATTTCATGACACTGATCTTGGCAATAATTTATTGGATATAACACCAAAGCACAGACAACAAAACAAAAGTAGACAAGTGGAGCTACATCAGACGAAAACCCTTCTGCACAGCAAGAGAAGCAATCAATAGAGTGAAAAGGCAACCTACAAAATAATGCAACCTACAAAATAATGCAACCTACAAAATACTGCAAAGCACATATTTGATTATTAGCCATAATATATAAGGAACTTCTACTGCTCAATAGCAAAATGTCTCCAAATATCTTAATGTTAAAATGAGCAAAGAGCTTCAGTAGAAGTCCTAAGATGACTTTGTATGTCCTTCTCCAAAGAAGATATACAAATGGCCAACAAGTATTTTAAAAGATTTTCAGGCTAGGTGCGGTGGCTCATGCCTGTAGTCCCAGCACTTTGGGAGGCCGAGGCAGGCAGATCCCGAGTTCAGGAGTTCAAGACCAGTCTGGCTAACAGTGAAACCCCATCTCTACTAAAAAAAAAAAAAAAAAAAAAAAAAAGTCAGGTGTGGTGGCAGGCCCCTGTATTCCCAGCTACTTGGGAGGCTGAGGCAGGAGAATAACTTGAACCTTGGAAGCAGAGGTTGCAATGAGCTGAGATCATGCCACTGCACTCCAACCCCGGGTAACAGAGCATGACTCTGACTCAAAAAATAAATAAATAAATAAATAATTTTAAAAATACATCACAAAATTGCAAATTAAAACTACATTGAAATATCATTTCACACCTGTTAGGATGGCCATTATCACAAAAACAAAAAGAAATCAACCAACCTGAAAATAATGAATGTTAGCAAAACTGTAGAGAAACTGGAATCTTTGCACATTGCTGGTGGAAATGTAAAATTATGTGGCCGCTATGGAAATAGTATGAAAGTGCCTCAAAAAATAAAAAACAACCGAAATGTTATATAATCCAGTGATCCTGTTTGTGGATATTTATTCAAAAGAATTGAAATCAGGCTCTTGAAGAAATATTTGCATTCCCATGTTCGCTTTAGCATTATTTAAAATAAGTAAGATGTGGAAGCAATGTAAATGTCCATTGATGTATGAATGGATAAAGAAAATGTAGTATACACATAAAATTATGGAGCCTTAAAAATGAAAGAAATCCTATTATATGTGATTACATGGATGAACCCTGAGGACATTGTGCTAAGTGAAAGAATCCAGGCACAAAAGGACAAATACTGCACAATTTCATTTATTTGTGTTTCTATGTGTATATTGAAAGCAGTTGATGCCACAGAAGCAGAAAATAGAAGGGTGGTTTCCAGGGGCTGAGGGGTGGAGGAAATGGGGACTTTCTGTTCGATGCATGCCAAGTTTCAGTTATGCAAGATGAAATAGTTCTAGAAGGGATCTTTTGTACAACATTGTACAGACTGTTAGCAATAATGTACTGTACACTTAAAAATTTTGTCGGAGTGTCCAAGCACGGTGGCTCATGCCCATAATCCCAGTACTTTGAGAGGCCAAGGCAGGCAGATTATGAGGTCAAGAGATCGAGATCATCTTGGAAAACATGGTGAAACCCCATCTCTACTAAAAACACAAAAATTAGCAGAGCGTGGTGGCACGTGCCTATAGTCCCAGCTACTTGGGAGGCTGAGGCAGGAGAATCGCTTAAACCCAGGAAGCAGAGGTTGCAGTGAGGCGAGTTTGCACCACTGCACACTCCAGCCTGGCAACAGAGCGAAACTCCGTCTAAAGAAAGACCAGAAGGTCTCATGTTATGCCTTTATTACAACAAAAAATGCACATTATTACCTGTAAGCCTTATTCTTTGCAATTTATTCTAAATCTGCCTGTTCTTTATGAAGTTCAGCTTAACCTGCTTCCTAAGAGTAAGCAGTCCTAGAAAGCTGGTAGAGGAATGTTACTGTCATTATTAACAAAATGAGGAAACTCTTCTGGTGTGATTGGGCAATAATCTTGGGAGAGCTTGATTGTGTAGAATTTTGTGTGGTTGTTAATTACGATGTTGAAATGTACAAATACCCTCTTTTTTCATTTTGACCCTTAGATCCTCTGAATTTTCTCTATTTTACCCTTAGTGCTGTGACTAATATCTGGGGCCCGTTATTGGATTTTGGCTCTGGATGCACCCCCTTGCACTCTGGGCAGAGTTGAGAATTGCTGGAAACTGTTATTTCCTAGACATCTTTGTCAGCTAGTTTACATTTAATATTTTGCCCATGAAAGCCAGAGGGCAACTGGAAGTCAGAGGAAAGGAACAAGCGACTCCTTCCCTGCATTTTAGCTTCTGACAGTGTCCCTCATCAAAATGGCAGGGCCGCTATGGAAATAGCATGACGAGCATGCAGGGCAGCCACCTCCAGCTGCAGTCTCCAGACTCCTTTGGGTCTCCTGCTGCCCGCCACAAGGAAGCCCCTCATGGGGAACTAGCAGTAGCTTGGCCTTGGCAGTTGGAGTGCTGTTGTGGTTTCCCCCTTCTCGGAGATCTGAAATACATTATACCCACTCAACAGAGTGTCTCTCCATAGGTCCAAGCACAGACCCTCCAGATCCATCCTCTAAGCTCCCATGTTCTGGTAATCCCATTCTTCCCTCAGGTTTTATGCTCTTTTGACTTTTTCACTACCTGTGTAAACAATTTTCTGTATTAAGTCACTTTCTTTTCTTTTTTTTTAAATAGTGCAGATGGAGAGAAACGGTGGGAGTGGGATGGTCAGCATTGACTGAGCCTCCCTTGAGAGGAATTCGTTACACCTCACCCAACAAGTTATACCCCTACATGAACAAGGATGCAGCTCCTTGGAACATGCACACAGAATCCTCCTAATTTGCATCAATGCGTTGATTTATATCTAAGGGCAGTATTTATCCAGAAACGATCACCCAATTCCCACCAATTTTCTGGAGCTGAACATTCATGCTCTCACTTAAATGTTGAGTCAATTGTGGGAATGGATTGCAGCGGTATTAAAACCTCTGTAAGCGTATCACAGGTATCCATGAGAAAATTTTAAACTGATTTTCCTTTGTGAAGTAAATTGGTTATTTTCCTTTTCAAATGAAACCAGGTAAAAGTTGGCATTGCCTTAATTTGGTAGAGTCACAACATAAATTCTTCCCTAACACAGTCATTCACAAGTCCTAATCATTTCCTCCTATTCTGCATCTAATCAAGTTCACCCATTGTCAAAGGATGTCCATGCTCAACCGAAAGTTCAAAGTTGGCTTATAATTTTTGCAAACTTCAAAGCAGAAAGTACGTATTCTTTGGAACTCGATAGATGTAGGGTTAAATCTCTGCTCTGTTACAGTCAGTAGCTGCGTAATTTCTTTAAGGCTGTTTCTTCATCTGAAGGCTGGAGATAAACTGCCTACCTAGTAGGGTCAAGTGAGGATTGAATGACGTAATGTACATAATGCATGAGCACCCTGCTTAACAAAGAGCAGAATAGCTTAAGAAAGCTTATGATAGCTCTTGCTATTTTTCCCTTTCTTGGATGACTTTAAATGAGTTCTTTCACTTTGCTTTTTACCTTTAAAACTCAGATTTGTGCAAATGAAATGAGATACACAAGAGGAACTTTTTTTGGAATGGGTTAAACTGTGTACATGTAATCATAAATCTTATTCATTCTTACCATTGCCTCTTTCAATACATTCTGTCAAAGTTTTCTTCCTTTTCCAAGTCCAGGGCAAATTGCATAGACATACATAGACTTTCAGATGTCTAGAAAGAGCAGTGCTGAAGGTCCAGTCTCTCAGCCAATTTAAATGACTTTTTCCTCTCCGAATTCCTGGAGGCCTCAGGCTGGTGAACTGTAGAGGGGTGAAACGGGAGGGATTGGTTCTCTGCATCTTCACCTTCTTCTGTCATAGGCTTTGTATTAGTCAGGGTTCTCTAAGGGGACAGAACTAAAGGAATATATATATATATATATATATATATATATATATATATATACACACACACATGTAGAGAGAGAGAGACAGAGAGAGGAGTTGATTAACTCACATGATCACAAGTTCGCACAATAGGCTGTCTGCAGGCTAAGGAGCAAGAAGAGTCAGTCTGAGTTCCAAAACTGAAGAACTTAGTCTGATGTTTGAAGGCAGGAAGCATCCAGCGTGTGGGAAAGATACAGGCTGGAAGGCTAGGCCACTCTCTCTTTTCACGTTTTTCTGCCTGCTTATATTCTAATGGCACTGGCAGCTGATTAGATGGTGCCCACGCAGATGAAGGGTGGGTCTGCCTATCCAAGCCCACTGACTCAAATGTTAATCTCCTTTGGCAATACCCTCACAGACACACCCAGGATCAATACTTTGTATCCTTCAATCCAATCAAGTTGAGACTCAGTATGAACAATCACAGACTTCTACTCTGCCTCCTTCCCCGATTGCAGTCAGGGATAAAAGGATATCACCGAATGGTTGTCATCTGGCTTTTGTATTTTTTGTTGTGTGTTCAATTGCATTGCCTTTACAACTGCCTTACATGAGTAGTTTTGAGGCAAATTAAGAAAGAGAGCAAGTTCTATTTGGGGACTAAGATTGGGTTTTAAACAGCGTATGTATCAAGAAGTAGATGGGTTCTTTAGTACCCTTGTAATCTACAAAAGTGCTCATCAAGTCATTCTCTCACCCTGAAGCCTATAATTCAGGAGAAAATAGTGTACATGCTATGAAACACAACTTAAGCAAAATCTCTAGAGTGGCTTAACACAATGCATATTTATTCTCTTAACGTTCTGAAATCCAGAAGTTCAAAATTATTTTCATCAGCTGAAACAGACACTGGCAGTGCAGTGATCCTTCTGGAGGTTCTACAGGAACATCCATTTCTTGCCTCTTCTGTTTCTGGTGCTGTGTCATTCCTTGGCTGTGGTTGCATCACTTCAGCCTCTGCCTTTGTGGTCACATGGTCTTCTCTGTGTGATACTTCCTTCTGTTTCCTTCTTATAAGGACATTGGTGATCACATTTAAGATCCACCCGGATTATTTAGATGATATTCGAATCTCAAGATCTCTGACTTATGGACATATGCAAAGACTCTTTTTCTATATAAAGGTAACGTTGATGGATTCCAGGGATTAAGATCTGGATATCTTTCAGAATAGTTTTTCATTTCGCCATGAACCTCAAAGATAATGTGAATACAGTTTATATCAAACTTGGTAATTCCTGCTTCTATTTGGAACTCGTCTCTAGAGTCATCTGGCTTCAGAGTCCACCCAGAATCAACACTTATGAAAACACCCTTGGTTATTCTGGTCCACACTCATCATACTCTCTTGCATAATCCCGGTCTGGATTTAAATTCCAGTCATTTAGTATCTTCCCAAACTTGGACTACTTATTGAACTTTATAATCTGTGAAATAGGGCAACGTTATTAGCCTCACTGGACTATTTTACAGATTAAAAAAGAAAGAATATAGGGAGTTAAGAATTAACTCTTGAATATGATAATTGCTCAGTGTATTTTGATCTTTTTCCATATATTAATCAAATAGTGCCTCTCATTGCAGGCTTCATGAGATCAGTCTGCTTCTGTAAATTATTTTTTATATCTTTTCAATATGTGCTGCTTTATTTTCCACCATGATAGCACACTGCTGATGTTAAAAACATCATTGAGAACCAACTGATGAATATCAGAGCATTATCTCCTCTTAAAAGGGTAATTCAGAGTTTGTAAACAATGACGTTTATGGAAAATGCTGCTTCGATTACAATTTTTTCTTTTCTGCTTTTTTTTTTTAAGCAGGGACTTGTTAAGAAAAAGTATTCCAAGTTTATTTTTTTAAATTATATTTTAGGTTTTGGAGTACATGCAAGAACATGCAAAATTGTTGCACAGGTGCACACATGGCAGTGTGATTTGCTGCCTTCCTCCCCATCACCCATATCTGGCATTTCTCCCCATGCTATCTCTCCCCAACTCCCCACCCCCCACTGTCCCTCCCCTATTTCCCCCCGACAGACCCCATTGTGTGATGCTCCCCTCCCTGTGTCCATGTGTTCTCATTGTTCACCACCCACCTGTGAGTGAGAACATGCGGTGTTTGATTTTCTGTTCTTGTGTGAGTTTGCTGAGAATGTTGATTTCCAGGTTCATCCATGTCCCTACAAAGGACACGAACTCATCATTTTTGATGGCTGCATAATATTCCATGGTGTATATGTGCCACATTTTCCCTGTCCAGTCTGTCATCGATTGCCATTTGGGTTGGTTCCAGGTCTTTGCTATTGTAAACTGTGCTGCAATGAACATTCGTGTGCATGTGTCCTTATAATAGAATGATTTATAATCCTTTGGATATATACCCAGTGATGGGATTGCTAGATCAAATGGAATTTCTGTTTCTAGGTCCTTGAGGAATCCCCACACTGTCTTCCACAATGGTTGAACTAATTTACACTCCCACCAACAGTGTAAAAGTGTTCCTATTTCTCCACATCCTCTCCAGAATCTGTTGCCTCCAGATTTTTTTAATGATCACCATTCTAACTGGCATGAGATGTTATCTCAATGTAGTTTTGATTTGCATTTCTCTAATGACCAGTGATGATGAGCATTTTTTCATATGTTTGTTGGCCTCATATATGTCTTCTTTTGTAAAGGGTCTGTTCATATCCTTTGCCCACTTTTGAATGGGCTTGTTTTTTTCTTGTAAATCTGTTTTATTTCTTTGTCGATTCTGAATATCAGCCCTTTGTCAGACGGGTAGACTGCAAAAATTTTTTCCCATTCTGTTGATTGCCGATTCACTCTAATAACTGTTTCTTTTGCCGTGCAGAAGCTGTAGAGTTTTATTAGGTCCCATTTGTCTATTTTGGCTTTTGTTGCCAATGCTTTTGGTGTTTTGGTCATGAAGTCCTTGCCTACGCCTATGTCCTGAATGGTTTTGCCTAGATTTTCTTCTAGGGTTTTTATGGTGTTAGGTCTTATATTTAAGCCTTTAATCCATCTGAAGTTAATTTTAGTGTAAGGTGTCAGGAAAGGGTCCAGTTTCTGCTTTCTGCACATGGCTAGCCAGTTTTCACAACACCATTTATTAAACAGGGAATCCTTTCCCCATTGCTTGTTTTTGTCAAGTTTGTCAAAGATCAGATGGTTGTAGATGTGTTGTGTTGCCTCCAAGGCCTCTGTTCTGCTCCATTGGTCTATATCTCTGTTTTGGTACCAGTACCATGCTATTTTAATTACTGTAGCCTATTCAATATAGAACTGAAGCTCTAGCCAGAGCAATCAGGCAAGAAAAAGAAATAAAGGGTATTCAAATAGGAAAGGAGGAAGTCAA
Source organism: Alouatta palliata (assembly GCA_004027835.1). Taxonomy (NCBI): domain Eukaryota; kingdom Metazoa; phylum Chordata; class Mammalia; order Primates; family Atelidae; genus Alouatta; species Alouatta palliata. Next base: position 66,993 of record PVKV010007585.1, read on the forward strand.
ATTGTCTCTATTTGCAGACGACATGATTGTATATCTAGAAAACCCCATCGTCTCAGCCCAATATCTCCTGCAACTGATAAGCAACTTCAGCAAAGTCTCAGGATACAAAATCAAAGTGCGAAAATCACAAGCATTCCTGTACACCAATAACAGACTTAAAGACAGCTAAATCAAGAACCAACTGCCATTCACAATTGCTACAAAGAGCATAAAATACCTAGGAATACAACTAACAAGGAACGTAAAGGACCTCTTCAAGGAGAACTACAAACCACTGCTCAACGAAATAAGAGAGGACACAAACGGACGGAGAAACATTCCATGTTCATGGTTAGGAAGAATCAATATCGTGTAAATGGCCATACTGCCCAATGTAATTTGCAGATTCAACACTATCCCCATCAAGCTACCAATGACCTTCTTCACAGAACTGGAAAAAGCCACCTTAAACTTCATATGGAACCAAAAGAGAGCCCGCATAGCCAAGTCAATTCTAAGCAAAAAGAACAAAGCGGGAGGCATCACACTCCCGGACTTCAAACTATACTACAAGGCTACAGTAATTATTCCAAGTTTTAATACTTCAGATTACATAGCATATTACATAATTGAATCAAATTACATCTTTGCACATCTTGACTGATTCGTTCATTTTGAAATATTACTTTAAAATCATGAAAATACAATAATAATTCTCATTCCAGTTTCTTTGATATTTTATCAAAGCCAGTATCTGTAATCAGTCTGTGGCAATATTTGATTTTTTAATCACGATTTAGTTCTTCTGTTTTTAAGGATACATTTATTCTATCATCACATCACATTGTCAGAAGCATCCTAAGAAACATTGTTAAGAACTACATGACCAAGTACTTCTTTTTTTCCCACTAGACCAAGTAGTTCTTTTAAGATATAATTCCTTCATAGCAAGCTCCAGATTTTAACATCATTTAGTAGAGTTAGCAGTATCGTTTGGCCATTTAATATGGAGGTATAAGATATTTGCACTAACTTACATATTTCTTACAGGCACCATTCAATGAATGTTTTGAAACCAAACATATGTGTAACATCACCTAAACCAAGAAAGAGGATGTGGCCAGTATGTCAGAAAACCCCACTTATGCCAACTCCAGTTACTATTCTCCACCCCAAGGTTGACACTTACCCATTTTTAAAACCATAGATGTTGCATGCCTCTCACCTTTATCAAAATAAAATTCATCATTGACTAATTTTATTAATTTTAATTGATTTAATAAAAACAAAACAACATGTCTATTTTGTTGTGTGTGACTTCCCGTCATCATGCTTGGTGTATTTAGAACTGTTTTTGCACACAGTTGTAATCAGTTCCTTCTTATTGACATATAGTATTTCCCTAGAATTATAAACATACTAGTACAGGAATTTTGGTAAACATGTGTGTGCATTTCTATTGGGTATATCCCTAGAATTTGAATTGCTAGGCTGTAAGGTATGCATATATTTAGCTTTAGAAGACACTGCCAAACAGCTTTCTCTGAGGCTGTACTAAGCTATATCTCATGCCAACAGTGTATGAAACTTGCAGTTGCTACAGATCCTCACCAGCACCTGGTATTGCCTGTCTGTTCTCATGATAACAATTCTGGTGAGGAAGTAGAAGTATCACATTGTGGTTTTAACCTGAATTTTGTCAATGAGTAATAAATATGAGTAACTTTCTCTGTACTTATTGACCATTTTAATGTATTTTATGTGAATTGTTTAAGTATTTTGTGCATTTTACCATTAGATTTTCTATCCTTTCCTTATTAGTTTTCAGGTGTTCTTTACAGAGTCTAGACATAATTTTTTTTTTGGTGGGGTAAATTTTTTGTAGTTATATTCCTTTTTTATTCATTTCATGTTATCATTAGATGAACAGAAGTTATCAATCTATCTTTTGGCTTTAGTTTAAAGCTATTCATGTTCTGTTTCTGAAATCTTGGGCTAAAGTCATGAAGATGATTGCCCATGTTTTCATGTAAAACCATTATTGTTCTACTTATCCACATAGACCACAGTCAATTTTAATTGATTTTTGTGACTTGGATGAGCAGAGATTAACATACTTATTTTTCTCAAGTAATCCACTGATGCAGCACCTTTATTGGAAAAACTAACTACATGTTGCCCACTACACAGCAGTGTTACTTTTGTGATAAATTATGTTGGCGTATATATGGATAAAGAGCGGGGGGTGAGGTGGTTGGGGAGGGAATAATATGGAGAGAAATGCCAGATATGGGTGACGGGGATGGAGGCAGCAAACCACCTTGCCATGTAAGTACCTATGCAACAACCCTGCATGATCTGCACATGTACCCCAGAACCTAAAGTACAACTAAACAAAACTGTTTCTTAGTGAATATATCAAACACCTAATAGAAAATTAAAGAGAATAGTATAATAATACCATACTATCCATCACACAGCTTCAGTGATTATCAGCTCACGGACTCTTTTCATATACAAGCACTCACTTCTTTCCACAATCCCAGAGATCACATTATTTCATCCATTGGTATTTCAGCATATCTTTCTGAAAGATAAGCTCTTTTTTAATAACATTCTGTAATATTGTATTATCATACCTAAAAACTAACAATCACTTAATATTATAAATTGTCTACTTAGTGTTCAATTTCTGAGTCTCATACATTTTTAAGGAGCTGTTTATTCAAATTAGAATTAAAAATGTTTGTAAGCTGGGGCAACATAGCGAGAGACCCCATCTCTTAAAAAAAATTGGCAGGGCATGGTGGCATGCACCTGTGGTCCCTGCTAGAGGCTGAGGTAGGGGGATCGCTGGAGCCCAGGATTTTGAAGCTGCAGTAAGGTATGACTGCACCACTGCACTCTAACCTGGGCTGTTAACAGAGTGAGAGATCCCAGCTCTTAAAAAGCAAATGCTTATACATTGTAATTGGTTGATAGGTGTCTTCACTCTCTTCTATTCACTACATTTTTCCCTCCCTTTCTTGGGTGTGTATGTGCGTGTGTGTGTTCTTTGTGATGCATTTTTAAGAAGCTGGTTCATTCGTTTAGTCGGGTAGTCCACATTTTGGATTTTGTTGTATTATTCAGTGATTACTTCCTACTGAAATAAGACTTTTTTAAAAAACGTATTGATTTCTAGGTACTGAAACAAAGCAACGGTTACTTCATTATCACCAGCTGAAGTTTCTGCTAATAATACCTAATGCTTATGGAGGAAATACACCTATTTTTGTAAACAGTTCATCTAAGTAAATATCCTTAATGGGTTTTATATACACTGTCCAAGGGCTTCTTAACTCTAGCACTATGGACACTTTGGGCTGGCTGATTCTGTGTTGCAGGGGGATGTCCTACACTCGGTAGGATGTTTAATGGTATCTTGGCCTCTTTACTCTCGTAGCAGCCCCCAGTTTTGAACATATAAAACACTTATTGTCATTCACCCACTGTTTGCCACTTTTCATCCCTGTTCTTTATATTTTCTCACCTTGATCTGTTATAAGTTCCTTGAGAACAGGAGCAGTGTCTTAATGATAGAATTGGGGTTATTGATCATTTTTCTGTCCCCCCTCATATGGTGCGTCTGAGGACCAAAAGAGATAATCCTCAAAAAAATCCCTTTGAGCACTTTGCAGTGCCCTGGTAAAAGTGTTGGACATTTTTAGATCCTGGTATTGGTTTCGCCTCACCATTTCCTGCAGTGTCGTGCTGAGTCCACTGCTATTGACTCCTCCATTTCAAACCAAGCATTTTTGTGTAGTCAGCAACATTTTTCCATTAATTCTTCTTTCCTTCTTCACACAAATCAACCAACATTTTCCCCTTGACTTAATTCCCACAGTTTCAAGTTACAGCTTTCCCAGCCTCTTGTCTCAGCTTCTCACACACTAATCTTTCTGAGTTTCCCACAGTCAACCTCCCTATTTCTATTCCATTTACCTACACTCCCACCATTCTCTCCACAAATACCCTCCCACACCATTTCTTCTAATTTATGTCTTCCTCTTCTCTATCTTAATAACATTTTCTCTGCTAATTTCTAAAAATCTGTTGATGTATTCCCTTTTGTATTTCCTAACCTTATACAATCATTTTTTTACTACATTATTATTTTTAAAATTATTGAGTGTCAAAGCACAAAAAATAAAATTTAAAAAGTTAAATAAAGCATAGGTCCCACTCTAGAGGATCTTGGGGAAGAGACAATGGATAAAATAACTTCTGTGCCAAGAGGTCCTGTTATAATGATGCCTCTAATGGTGGTGTAAGACTCACAGTTGAAGCAAAAAAATTTTGCTTTGAATAAGGTAAATTATATATATAAAAAAGTGATGCTTCTATTTTGTTTTAAAGGGTGTTAACTGAGAAAGAAATAGGGAAAAGGATTCTAGGCCTGGAAAAGATCACAACTCTCTCTTGGTATGAAGAGTATTCCTTAAGATGGATGCATAGAGTCTCTGAAGTTGAGTGCCTGGAATTTTGTTCTATGTATGCTACTTCATTGATATATTTTAGTCATAAATCTTACACACTCTTCCATTTGGATAGAAATTTCCAAGAGAGGTTGGGCTATAATTGGCATCGAACACCAGACTAATCCACTCACCAATATTTTGAATAAGCAAGGCACTGATAACGTGCTCCAGGTTCTGAAAGTCCTACAGGGCAGCACATCACCCTTTTCAGTTGTCTGGAGAAAGAACAAAGTAGAGCTCACTTTTCCTGTCCAAAAATAGTCAGCATGCTATCGCGGACAACTGATTTTAATTTCAAAACAAAAAAGAGAGCCACATAGAATTCTCTTTCATACTGGCCATTTTTAATGAAGAAGAGATTTAAATTCAATGAATATATAAGACAGTCTAATTGCCTTTTTCTCCATGGTTGTGGTCAGCGCAAGAGAGAAAATGTCTCCATTTTCTTTATTTCTTGCTACTCTTTCCCTTTCTCTTCCCACTCCTACTCTTCTTCCTCTCTGTTCTCTTTCTTTTCTTTCTTTTTCTTCCTTCTTTCTTTCCTCATTTTTCCTTCCAAATCAGAGATCTTATCTAGATGACAGTTGAGATCTTCCTGGCTGGATGGGATTTGTGTGTGTGGATGTGTGTGTGTGCTGCCTACCATGGTTTGGGAAGAAATGCTGAGAAAACATACTTGAGCCTGTCAGAAAGGCCTGAGTATGCCATAAATCTTCCAATTTTTCCATTAATTTCATAATAGTCTTTTATTTATAAGTTGATATGCAAAGGGAGGCACAGTTTGTTTTCATCCATTTGCTCTTCTCTGTGCAGTTAGTAGGGTTGGTGTGCCTATTCCTGCTGCAGGTGCTTGCTCGATAGCTCCTGAGTGGCTTCGCTGATTTTAAGGAGTTTCAGGGATACTCTTATTCTACCATGAGTGAATTTAAACTGCTAGTTAATCTGAGAAACACACATCACATTTAAGTGCAGAATAAAACTTTCTCTTTTGTCAAGTTACAAAAGCAGCAAATCCTTACTGGCTGTACTATTCTTTGGGGAGACAACGCCAAGCAAATTTATTCTATCAGTTGTGATAAGTAAATCTACACAGTGAAATGTCCCCAGGAAGATCCCCCCATATTGCACATATTGTATAATTGTCTTCTTTTTTGTGATTCTTTCTTGTTCCTACTTCTCCCGTTCATATTGGCATTGAGGTTTTCTAACTAATCTCTCTCTCTGACTTGGTGTTGAGGTTCATTGCTAACACAGGGTCATGATCCCCGTCCCAGATCTATTTATCACCATATGACTTAAAAAAAATCACTGATAAATGTACTCACAACATCCCTTACAAAATACTCACAACAAAAATAATTTAAATATTGGATAAAACGTTGAAAGATCATTTTGTATGCTTTCACCAGCTGACTAAGACAACAGTCACTGAAGGAGGAAATTCCAAGTCTTGCTGAAGATTACTATGTAAAAAATAAATCTTTTCTTAAGTCAGAATACAGCACTCTATACTTCATGAAAAACTCTTACCAAGTTAAAATTCCAGATTCATTTTGTGTGTAGCTTGACCTTCCTTGTTAATGTCATGACAGGCATCTATTACACTAAATTGATAGCTTGGAAAGTTCTGGATCAACATCAGGCAAACAAGAACAGGAATAGACTTTATGTGAGGGCTTGAAGGAGAGACCATCACAGTCTGGCCTTCCCTTTCTCTCCCCAGCAGTTCTAATCACATAGTATAAATACATGACCACAGAAGCTAAATACACGACCTGGTAGGAGCATTTCTGTGTAAAGTCTGTGGTCACAGGGACAGATGGCAAAACTTCCAATTGCATCAGCTCTCTCCTTGCTACTCAAGAAAAGTCGCATGCTTCTTGTAAAACAACATGCTTTCATCCTGCTGGGGCAGAGACTGAAGAATGGCTGGAAATCGCTTTTCCTAGTTGTCACAGAGTCCCAAGAATGGCATAGGTAGACTTTTCACCCTTCTGTGCTTATTGTTAGCACCTAACAAGAATCAAAGTTTGAAAACCTGGCAGCTTCAAAAAACGTCTTAAGTTGCTTTTCAACTATACTTTCTTTTTCTATGTCTGAAGTGGAAGGAAAGTAGCTGGAAGTAAAATACTGCATTAAAATATTTTTATACCTTAGTGAATTAATATATTCTACTTATATGGACATTTTAAAAATGAAATGATTATTAGGGAAAATATATGCTGAAACATCTTCAAAACACTTGAACTTACATTTTTTTCACATAGATACTAAACTAAAATAATTTAATATGAAATTGTTTAACACAAACTAAGAGCTGATGTGTTCAGAGATAACACTTGAAACAGTGTCAAGGTTATAGGACATAATCCAGATGTATGTCATCATTTACAAAAGCAAAGCCAAAATTATCTTGAAAACTACAAATTTGGTGGGTTATTTTTAGTGTCAGCCAAGAGGAAAACCCAGGATTTGTACCATAACAGCAGTGCTTAGTTTTCATGAGTCTGGAATGTAGTCATCAACCCAGCTGAAAATAGGCAACAGTATCAGTGTGTGCTAGAACAGAGACTGCATTGCAGTTGGTGTGTGTGGACAAAGACTAATTGTTGGTATTGTTGGAAAGAGTGACTGCCCCATCACAGACTGCTACTGTTCAAACTTCTCAGAAGCTGCGTGCAAAATAAAATAAATAAAACAACCATCCCGCAAAAACTTGACACAATAGCACTTCAATTTCAATGGCATCCCATCATTTGACCAGGATAAATAGGTTTCATATTTATAAGCGTCCACATTTTTAGATTAAATCTATGAAACCAAATATTCTTTAATAGGATGAGATGATGTCTCTTCAGAGAGGAAAAAAAATCCACTTGAGCTTTTATTCTTACCTGAAAGAAAGCTTTGGAAAGCAAATGAAACACAACACATTGATTTGTTTCTTGTGAAAGTTAAAGTCAGGGGAACTATAGAGCTACAGCGTGGCTGATGAAAACCTTTAATCTGTTATGGAACTAAGATGTGGTCATGTTTTCTCCTCAAAGAGCTACGTTCAGTGAAGCTGGGAATCTATTTGCTAAGGCAGGAGGAAATCATCTTGAGGGAGTGCATTGGCAATAATCAGAATTCTGTAGGATTCAGAGGCTAGGTGTGCGCAGTGGAAACTGAAAATGCCTTTGATTATGATGCCACTTATACATCGAACACCTCCTTACATTCTCCTTTCTCCGAGAAAGAGGGGAGGTCAGCAACACTCAGCTCTAACAAAGGCTTTTTGAAGCAGATGGAGCTGAGGTTGTGGCCACTGACCAGCCCCGGCTGTGATCAAGCCTGTTTTAAATATGCTCGTCTCTTGGAATGCTTGGTGGTTGGAGGTAAAACAGTGAGGTCACAGACATATAAAGAAATATAATAAATATAAAACAGGAATGATTTGATTCTGTTTTGTATCAGTAAAAATGTAAATTTAAATTATGCACAGCAAAAGAGAATATTCTAACTAAGAAAAAATAAAAGAAAATGAGAGAAGAAGAAATTCAGAAAATACAGCTTGGCTTGCAATATACATGCCCAGGTTTCTGCTTAGTGCTTTTCAGTACGTTATCTCATTTCGCCCCTTAATTGTCATCATATCTTTAATCTAATTATTAAGCCAATATTTAGCAAATAAAAAACTCAGAAAGGCTAAACAAATTTCCCGAAGTCATAGACACATAGATAAATATAATATGAGAAATATAAAACAAAAGCTATGAATATAAGAAATGAAAAGGTAAAGTTGGCTTCAAATGTCAAGAAAAGGGATATTAGAATTACTATGAATCGAATGTACCTCCAAGACATCGAGTAAGTAAAGACTGACTATGTAAGTTTATGAAGAGAGATTGAATTTAAAATTGGAAAATAGTTGGCAGAATGTTGAGGAAAAACATGAAAATTTAAGGTAAGACTTTCTAGAACACATAAACCAGGACTCTCCAGAAAATAACTAGTGGTGTCATGCTCAGAAAAGAACCAGTCCCCAGACCCAAGACACAGATGCTGCATATGGTATCCCTTAAAATGGAAGAATTTAAAAAGTTAAATTCTCCAGTGCCTTTATTGAAGATTTACCTGAAATCTTACCCATTTAACAAAATTGTTATATTATTTTCTCTTAATACTTATTCGTAAATGAAAATTGAAACATTTAGTCTTGAGTTTTGTCAAGTAAAATGTGGTGAAACTGGCAGCCCAATTACTTGTAAACATTTTAAAAATAGCTTGGGAATGGATTTGAAATTGTTAGGTATGCCTTGCTGACTCCTTTCTGGTTATTCCTCCTACTAATTTGGTGTCACTAATTGCTGTAGGCTTCTATTTTTGAAATGTGGTTAGTGAAAAGGTTATGAGTTATGTCCACATTTTGCCTTTGAGATTGTAGACAGTGAATCTCAGTAGATTATAAAGGGTAATTTTAGTAATCTGGCTGCTGTCATAGTGAAGCTATTTCTCATGACTCGCATACACATGTGGACAGATTTTTTTTTTTTAAAGGATAAGCTCAAAAAAGAATAAGCTGAAACAACTTAACATCATTTTCAAGAGTTTCAGAAAGGTTGGTAAAATGACAAGAGTAATAAGAATTTGGTAGCTAAACTCTTTCTCTGCTCTGGATACTCATTTCACTACTAGGAAATTATCCCTTACTTTCTTGTTCTTTATTTGTATTTGTCCATTATCTTATTTTCTAGCTAGTCTGAAACCATTTAAAATGTTTTGTAGGCTGCACTGTGCCTTCTACATAAGTATGTCATCAAATACACGAAAAAGAATTCTGAAGATGAATGATAGAGTGAAAATGGCTTATTCTCTGTATCTATTTAAAAGGGAATGTTACGGTCTATTTCAATGTTATGTACAAAATAATAAACAAAAATTGGAACTTGTTTCAAAATCAGATTATAAAATTTAAAGACTGTGAAAGAAATGCATAAAAGTTTTAAAATTCACAACAAATTTATAGCTTCATTTTGAAGTCAATGAATTGTGAATCTATATGTGTTGAAATAGTGAACAAATAACTTATTCGAGGAGATGATTAGAAAATGTCCCCTGATTACAAGCTCAGAGTAACTACATGAGAAAAAAGAAAAATAAATACAATATAGTAGTTAGAAGAAAATGAAAAACACCAATACTTTGGATGCCTCGGATTCACTTCCTTTTCATGTATTTGTTTTAAAATCAATCTGAGAGCATGGAAAAGTGTGCAAAGACTTGATTTGGTGTGCAAAAGACAAAATCTCAGTGATCAGTAGCTACCACATACTTAGAGTGAGGATGATAAAGGGTGGGAGGGAAAAATTGGGCTGCAATCAAAATGAACCGCCGCAGAGGCTGAACATGCTTCTCAGATTTCAAGTAGTTCTAATTCTGAGGAGTGAGATGACACCTAGACTAGTTGTATTGGTAAGTTCAGAATCACTCTACATTTATTATCCATACACCTGTGTTTTCAGAAGAAGAGTTCAAAGCTAAAAATTCTAGAAAACAGAAAAGAATGAATGTTATGAAGAGGCAGGAAAATACTGTGCTTTCTGCCACTATGAAAAGAATGGCTTAATTAATGACAGAAATTAGCTTTAATTAATCATCAGTTACCTGTATTGCAGGTTTCAGTTCTGTTTAAATCTTCATGATATGGTGGCTGAGGTTAATGCAAGAAAATTGCACATGCTGAACTCCTTTCTTGCAGTAAAGTGATGAAAAGAGATATGAGTCAATTACTGAGAATTTTTAAATGTTGATAAATGGTTATTTGCATCTAATATTGAAATACAGCAATTGAACCATAAACTGAACATTCAAAGCAAAGAGGCAATTGATCTGAGAACTCAGCAACATGCATTAGTTATTTCCAGATTTCTACAATGTAATAGGGGAAAATGTCTGACTGGTGTTAAAGACAGAATAATGAGGCCTTTGAGTGTACAAATCATTGAAACAAGCAAGTCTTGTATCAAACAATAGATGGAAACTTGACAGGTAAGCACTAATGAAAATCTGGTTTATATGAAGACAATGTATTTGAGTTCTGCTGATTTGGCAAATGAGAAAGGTTAAATGGGAATGCTTTTAGTTTTTGGCCATCTGATCCAAGTAATGATCATTTTAAAAATCACAGTGATCAACATTCTGTAAAGAAAAGGCCGCACCAGATCACTAGGCATATTTAAAAATGTAGAATGAGTTCAACTCAGCATCACTATGTAAAAGATAATCAAATACAGTTAGAATTAAGTTTTTACGCTTAAATGAATATGTTATGAGAAAAGAGTGATAGAAAATTAAGGAATAATTTTAAAACTATAAAATTGAATGAATTATGTAATATTTTTTAAATGGAGTAGCTGAAGCTGAAATTTAAGAGAGAAGTAGTGAGCTTCATTTTATTAACAAATATTTTTAAAAGGCTATCATGTGTGCTCAAGAAAATTAGTGATACCAATGTTCAGTATCCTTAAGCATGTTTTTAGGTGAGAAGTTAATCTTTCAAAAACACTAATGATACTGATTTGCTTGTTAGCTTGAAGAAAGAAGATGAATAGTATTCTTTTACCTGTATATTCCTAGGGGCTTATCCTTTTCACTGAGGAAATTAATTACCAGCATTCATATCCTGATAAAAATCCCATTCTCTTCTTGAATTTCTCCTTTTTTTTTTTTTTTTTTTAGTAATAAAATGCAATGTTATTCTTACAAATTGGGAAGTTGAAATGGGATGGTCATATGTCAAAATCACTTTGAAAAATGAGGTGACAGTAAACCATGCAGATGTCTGATGTCACAAAAATATCATGTTGGAGAGTAGAAATCTAAAGGCAAAAGCATAGGTTGATATGACATCTTGTTCAATAATAGTATTAATGCTGGCATGTGACACTTTCAACAGCAATGCTACCCTCTTCACAAAATCTAGGAGAAACAATTTTCTGAACATTTTAACTTCCTTAGCCTGTAATAAAAGTTGAAAAGAAAAGATTCTGTATTTCTAATTTTAGTAAGAAATTTAGAGCAGAGTAATATGTTAATAAGGTCACAGAAATTGACTCAATCTATAAAAGTAGAAACAAATTTCTGAATATATTAGAATATCTAAGTCAAGTTTACTGAGGTGTAATTCATACGCATTAAAATTTATCTTTTAAAAATATGCAGTTCAGTGAGCTTTGACCAATGTTCACCACAATCAAAACACAGAACATTTCTATTATCCCACACATTGTATTATTCAATAAATACCCTGTTCTGCCCCTGCTCTGGACAACAACTGATATGTTTTCTGTTTGTAGAGTTTCCCACCACTTAGGTTTTTCCAGAAGATCATATACATGAAAACATACTGAATGTAGCTTTGTCTGTTTGTTTTTGTTTATCTTAGCATAATGCTTTTGGGCCCCGCCATGTTGTAACATGTATTCATAGGTTTATATCTCATTGCTGATTAGTATTCCATCGTGTGGTTATGCCAAAATTTATGCACCCACTGACAAAAACTGGGGTTATTATGAGTTCAGTTGCTGCAAAGAATTGCATACAGATCTTTGCCTAGACACATAGCTGTATTCTTCTTTGGTAAATGTCTAAGAGTGGAATTGTTTTGGTAAATCGGAGTGAAATTGGTGTGTTTTTCAGTTTGGGATTACTATGAAAGAAGTTGGTCTAAAAATTTGCTTACAGATTTCTGACTGGGCATATATTTTTATTTCTATTTGGTAAATATTCAGGATTGGAAATATCTAGGTAAGTAAAGTTTTAATTTATAAGAAACTATTAAAGGTTTGCAAAGTGTAGTTGCTCTATGTTCGCGTTTTTTGTTTTTGTTATTTTAGTAGTTGTTCAGTATTTAATACTACACATTTCCCCAATTTAGGTTTGTCCTAAAACTTTTGACAGATTATATTTTCATATTTATCAGTTCAAAACATTTTCTGATTTCCCTTGTGATTTTCTCGACCCATAAGTTACTTACAAATTTGTTGTTTAATTTCCAAATATGATATCCAAAGAGCATACTTTGTATATTTTTAAATCTTTTAAATTTATTGATATTTGCTTTATGGTTCAGAATATGGTCTATATTGGTATTTGAACAACATGTACTTCAAATAATGTGTCTTCTGCTGTTATTAAATAGAGTGTTCAACAAATGTCATTTATGTTCAGTTGGTAACAGTGGTATATATCTTTATCTTTGCTGCCTTTTCCCCCGATTTCATATCAATTACTCAGAAAAGAGTGTGCCCTACAACTATAATTGTGGATTTGTCTGTTTCTCCTTTCAGTTTTTACTTTCTATGTTTTTAAGTTAGCAGTTACATACACATTTAGGGTGGTTACATCTATTTGATGGAATGATGTTTTTATCAGTATGCAATATGCCTGATTGCCATTGGTAGTATGTTTTACTCTAAAATCTACTTTGTTGGAAATTAAAATAGGAATTCTATGTTTCTTGCATTTAGTATTAGCATTGCATAGCTCTCTTGATCCATTTAACCATTCTATATATGTATGTTTAAAATGAATTTCCAGGCCAGGCACGGTGGCTCACGTCTGTAATCCCAGCACTTTGGGAGGCCCAGGCGGATGGATCACGAGGTAAAGAGATCGAGACCATCCTGGCCAACATAGTGAAACCCCGTCTCTACTAAAACATAAAAATTAGCTGGGCATGGTGGCGTGCATCTGTAGTCCCAGCTACTCGGGAGGCTGAGGCAGGAGAATCGCTTGAACCTGGGAGGCGGAGGTTGCAGTGAGCCGAGATCGCGCCACTGCACTTCAGCCTGGCGCCTGGCGACATAGCAAGACTCTGTCTCAAACAAACAAAAAAAAAAGAATTTCCAACAGGTTTTATGACAATTTCTGTGTTTCAACTGAATGTAAATGAATCTAATGTAATTATTAAAATGTTCAAGTTTAAATATCTTATCTTCCAGATTGGTTTTCGTTTGTTCTCTCTCTCTCTCTTTGATTTCTTCAAGAGAAAAATTTGGAATAACTTAATAGTTTTTTATTATTCAATTTTATCTCCGCTATTTATTTGTTTTACTTTTTTTTTTTAGTAATTGCTCTAAGACTTACTCTCTATATCTTTAACTTATCACAGTCTAAAATCAAATAATAATACTCTACTTCACATACGTTCTAGGAATCTTACGTCTTCTGCCCCTCCTTTTCTCCATATTGTAAACTCTTCAATACATTGTTACTAGTTTTGCTTTAAAAAGTCAATTATTACTTAATGTTTTTAAAACTAATAAAAATAAACTCCTTTTATATTTACCTGCATTTTTATAATTTCAAATGCTCTCAAATCCTTTGTGGAAATCCACATTTCCAATGGATATCATATCCCTTCATTTAATCATTTATTGTAGTTTTAATTTGTTATCAACAAAGTCTCTTGACTTTTTAATGTAAGAATGTCTTTTTGTTTTGGTCCTCGGTTTTGAAAGATTTTTATTTTGCTGAGTACAAAACTCCATGTTGATAAAAGTAGAAGGAGAATCATATAGGATAAGATGACCAGAGAAGGCTGCTAGTAATCACACTGTGGAGAAAGAAAAATGGTGAACAAAAGTAATGGGATTTGTCAATTAAAGCATCATTCATGCTTCACAGGACATTGGCTCTGCATTCTTCAGAATTAAGGAGAAAATATAGATACAGCTATAGATAGTAGCTGTACCTTATTTTTGCAAGAAGATTGGTAGGAAAATTAGGAGGCAGAATAATAGATAGGACAGGATAGGATAGGACAGGATTTAAACATGCACACACAAAACAAGGGCTAGTTGATAGAGCAAGTTTCAGAATCAAGTAGAGAGACTTGAATTTTGCATTATTAGTTTTCTTTTGCTGTGTAACAAATTCTCGCAGATACAGCAAGTAAAAAAATCAATGCCCGTTTATTAGCTCACCATTCTATAGATCAGAAGTCTGGAACAAGGTGGCGGGGCTCCTTGCTCAGAGTATCACAAAGCTGAAATTAAGACTTCAGCTGGACTGACTTCTTATCTTTAGGATCTAGGGGACAATCAGCCTACAAGCCCATTCTTATTCTTGGCTGAATTCAGTTCCTTCCAGGTGATGTCCTCATTTCCTTGTTGGTGTTAACCAGGGCCTGGTTCAGTCTCCAAGAGGCCACTGCACTTCTGGCCATGTCTCCTCCTCCATCTTTAAGTGAGCAATGGTGCTTTGAATCTCTGAAATGCTCTTTTGCAACCATGGGAAGGAACCTCTCTGCTCTTAAAAGAGTTATGTGATGAGGTCAGCCCCACAAGGATAATTTTAATGTCAACTGATTAAAACCTAAGACTTTTAATTAGATCAGCAAAATCTCTTCACATAGATACCTAGATTTGTATTTGATTGAATAACTGAGAGAAATTGTGTGTACACCAGGGACCAGGAATCCTAGGATTTTAGGGGATGATGTATTAGAACTCTGCCTACTACCCAGTAAAAAATGACTTGACCTAGTTAAAAATAGAGAGAGGTGGCCAGGTGTGGTAGCTTACGCCTGTAATCTCAGCACTTTGGGAGACCGAGGCAGGTGGATCACGAGGTCAGGAGTTCAAGACCAGCCTGGCCAAAATGGTGAACGCCTGTCTCTACTAAAAATATAAAACTTAGCTGGACATGGTGGCAGGCACCTGTAATCTCAGCTACTCAGGTGGCTGAGGCAGGGAATTGCTTGAACCCGGGAGGTGGAGGTTTCAGTGAGCCAAGATCATGCCACTGCCCTCCAGCCTGGGCAACAGAGTTATTGTATAAAGAATAATGAAACATTAGGAATACTTTTATGAAGAAAAGGAGGAAGGTTGAGAAATTAAAACCACAAGGAAAAATTATCAACTGAATATTAGAAAGGCAGGAGTAAAATGGGTACTTTGAGGACTATACAATAGAATAATCAATATCAGTTAGCATAGGAATCCATATTTCTCTAAAGACATTTTGGAACCTGGCAAGGATGTAGCTATGAAGAAATTAGAGAGTTACAATGGAGAACATTCAAGCAATTAAGAGATCCTTAGCTGTTACAGAAGTTATAGTGAATGGCTGAATATGTAGTTTAGAGTGATAAGTTGGTCAAGAGAAGACAGAAAAGCTCTGAGGTACAGGAAATTGCAGTGTTAAAAATAGGAGATACTATAAATCATAATGCGGAGAAAAATAGAAGGTTCAGATATTAGAAAGTGGTACATGATAAAAAGCTAGAAAGTTGATCTTGGATTTAGATCTAGAATAAAAACATTAAAAATACATTTTTTTCATCAAATGACATAGGTTGATTGTAATGACAAAATGTGAGTATATGTTGATGTGTGGCTAAAGAACATTATATAATAGGGTACATAATACATAATATAACATAATAATGTGCATGACTAAAACATTCTGAAGCCAGGTGTTTTAGTCAGGGTTCTCTGGAGAGACAGAACTAATAGGATATATATATATATCTTTATTAAATTAATTCACATAATCACAAGATCCCAGAATAGGCCACCTGTAAGCTGAGGAGCGAGGAGAGGCAGTCTCAGTCCCAAAACTGAAGAACCTGGAGTCCAATGTTTAAGGGCAGGAAGCATCCAGCAAGGGAGAAAGATACAGGCTGGGAGGCTAGACCAGTCTAGTCTTTTTATGTTTTTCTGCCTGCTTCATATTCTAGCTGTGCTAGCACCCAGATTAAGGGTGGATCTGCCTTCCCCAGCCCACTGACTCAAATGTTAATCTCTTTTGGTGACACCCTTGCAGACACACCCAGGATCAATACTTTGTATCCTTCAGTCCAATCAAGTTGACACTCAGTATTAACCATCACAACAGGATAATAGCTTTGATTTTTTTACATTTTTTAAACATGCTTTTGTTTTAATCTTTATCCTATGTATTATATATGCACATGCAAAGCTAGAAGAGTCAAGCAGTTTTTTCTTATGACAAAATAGAGAATTCATTGTACCCACTCTCTCTAATTTGCCTGTCTGTAGAGGCAATTATTTTCAACTTTTAAGCTGATGTTTTAAAGATTTACTTCCATATTTCAAATATCAGAGTTATATAGTTACGTCTTGACTTTTTGTTAGATTTTAGGCATTCTCTAATTATTTTCTCCTATGAAGAAATGAGGTTTAGCACTCTTTTACACTCAGTCCTTACTGCAAATGTATATCTATTATCTTTCTTTCTCTTTCTCTGCATCTCTCTCTCTCTTTCTCTCTCTCTCTCTCTCTGTCTCTCACACACACACAATCTTCTCCCATGTTATCAATATAGTTATGTTTGATTATATCAGTGTTTACACAATTACGTGTATGTAAATACTAGTCTAAGCTATTTTGTATACAAAAAGTGTTTTTCCTTAATCAAATTTTTCAGGCTCTGGAGTCGAAAATTACCTTATTTTTGCATGCTTTTTTCATGTACTTCACACTAACTCAAATCCAAGCTCTTCACCAATTGTCTAAATTTACTTTTAAGATGCACCATTTAAAGGATAAAAATTGTCTTTTGAAGGCATCTGTTCTGAGGACTTCTGCATCATTCTGGACTGATTTTCTTTATGCCTGCTATACATCTGTCTTCGTGGAATTTTCATGATACCATGATCCAAAAGATGCCCTTTACTTTTTCCTGTATTTTCTGTATTTCATGCCTCCACCTTAGTTGCCACATAACCTTATTTTAATGAAGCTCATTTAGAGTAGTTTCTTAATGTAAGTACCTAGTAGATTATTTTGCAGACATTGAACATCTCCACCATAAGATTTATGGTTTGGCTGAGTATCAAGCCCTGGGTCTGATAATTTTCTCTTAAAATCTTGTAGACAATGCTTCTTTGTCTGTAGCTCCCAGTGTTGTTCTTAAGCAGCCTGAGGCCTAACTCCTGAGACTTTTCACGTGATTCATTTTTTTCCCTCCCTGGGAGTTATAAAATCTTATCTTTGCCCCCAGCGTTCTAAAATTTCATGTTGATGTACCTTGGTATGGGTCCATGTTTAAGTCTATTTTGCTGAACGCAGAGTGGAGCTTTCAGTCTCACAACCCATGTCCTTCAATTGTAAGAAATATTCTCAGTTATTTAATTGATAGTTTTCTCTCTTCAGTTTTTATTATTCTTTCTCTTTCTGGCACTTCTGTTACTTAAATGTTATACTTCCTTTACTTTTCCTTTTTTTTTATGCTTTTAACTTAATTTTCCTTTCTTTCTTAATTTTATGTTTTTCTCCTTTGAGGGAGATTTCCTCAACTTTATATTTGGATATTGCAATGGAATTTTTTAAAATTTTGCTTAGTTCTTTTTTTTAATAAAAATGTCTTATTTCTCTAAGAACATCAATAAAACACTTTTATAATGTACTGTCTCAATTTCCAAAATTTCTTGTTTTCTCTCTGTTTATTTTGATCCTTATGTTTCTTAACTTGGAAGTCCACAGATGGCTGGTGATCCTTGAGTGTCTGCCAATATTTAAAAGTAAGACATTTAAAAGCTGACTTGGAACATTGAGCCCCCAAATGGAACTTGTAACTATAATCTTCACTACAGGTTTTGTCCCTTTCTTAAAAAAAAAAAGGGTATTTATGTTTTTTCTGTTGGCTAAGTGGATTCTCTATATAATGATTTTCAATAGCCTAGAGGTTATAATCTTGGCTGCTGTCATTCTGGAAGATATGTTTGGGAGAGAGCTATGGGATCAATATTCAGTATTATAAATGTTTGTTTAATTATCCCATGTTCAACAGAATACCTGACCTTTAAATGTCCCCTAGTCCAGAAACCTTCCATCTTGCCCACCTCCATTCATTTTTTTTCAGTACAAAATAAATCCTATGGAGACATACAATGATTGAGAACAACTGAAGTTCTAATTGTTTCTTTGTTATTTTTTAAATTGCTTTTTTACTTATTGATTTTATTGAGGAATAACAGGCATGCAATAAATCCCTTCTATTGAAAGTATACAACCCAATTAATTCTGATAGTTGTATTGGCTCATGACCACACAACCACAATCAATATACAAAATATATCCATCATCCACAAAATATTTCTCACATCTTTTGCAGTCAATTCTTCCTTTAGTCCTTATCCCGGGCAACTACTATAGGTGATTTTGCAATTAATATAAATGGAATACAGCTTGTAATCTTTTGGGTCTTGCTTCTCTCAGAATAATGATTTTGAGACTTATCCATGTTGTTGCATTCACAATGATTTGCTTCTTTTATTGCTGAGTAGTATTCCATGGTATAAATGTACCCCCTTTATTTTATTCATTTTACTATGAATGGACTCTTGAACTCTTTCTAATTTTTGACCATTTTGAATCAAGCTTTTATGAACATTTATGTATAAATCTTTATGTGGACACAGCTTTTGTTTCCATGGCATAAACACTAAGGTGTAAGATCACATTTCTAAGAAACTGTGAGTTTTTCGAAGTCATCGGATCATTTTATAGGTATTCCACATCCTTGTCAACACTTGTTACTATCCATGTTTATAATTTTAGCCATTCTAATGGATATATGGTTTTAACTGTTGTTTAACATTTTAAACTACTCATCCTTGTTTTAATCCACCTTGCCCTCATTTCCAACAGAAAACTGGCACTACAAATTTTATATTTTTTAAAGGGTATTCTGTAGTATAGATAAGGTTGTTTCTTGGCTTTTTTGCAATGGGTTAAGAATTCAGTTTTCCCAGATTGCTAAATCAATTACTGTCTATTCATATGCTTTCTGTCTTCCAAAGTACAGTTGTGGTTATATCTACTCTACTTATCTTTGTCCTTGTATGTATTCATATTCAAAACTCCCTTAATCTTACTGGGATTTTTGCAGGGAATATGAGAAACAGGTTGTGTTTAATTTATTGTCTTCATCCTTCTGGTATTTAACAGTTTTATTTCACTTTTAAAATTGTTTTCCGAGCACAGACAAGGTTACAAGTAAAACAATTAATTGGATGTTAAGATACATACTATGAAAATAATGAGAGAAATGATGGTGTACAATACATAAGTGTAGATTCAAAAAGGCATACATATTAAAAAGGGAGTCATTTTTTAAAATCATTCTTATGTTGGCATGATAGTTTGATAGGGCCTTGAGGAAAAATAAAGGGTTAACATATCCTATTTTTCAGAGATCATGGAGAAGTAGTAGGAGAATAAACTTACTGGAGAGAGATGGGAGGACTCATTTACATTGAGGCAGTTTGATTTTGTTTTAAACATTGAGTGCATTGTTGCACTAACAGCCCCTCAAGGTGTCATATTTGATATGAAATATACATTCAGATATTTTTGGGGATCCCATTCAAATTTCTCACGGGATAGAAAAATAAAATTTAAATAAATTGGATGACCTTTTTCACTATTCCATGCTTTCAATGTATTACCTTGAATGAGTGACAGCGAAGATGTACATTTTATTATCACATTATTCTTTGATGTGTCACATTATTTGTCAGTGTATTGCCACACTGGAATTTAAGTGTTATAGGAACCATATTTTCTTATGCTATAGAAATATTAATGAAAAAATTCAATTACTTTAACATACTGTTCAATAAAAGGAAGAGCTGTATTCCATTGCGAATGGAAAATGGCAAATACTACTTTGTTTCTACAACATAATCTCCTCTAAAGAGTTTTGACACATAATTCTGAGTTATTATTTATCTAGTGAAGAATAATCAGAATGAAGATATCCTAGAAAAAATGTAATAGAGAAAAGTTTAAAGTATCAGGATTGTTCAACCTTGAATACATATTTAGGATGGGCATAATAAATCTATTAGATTACTTTACTCCAAAGGTTCTTATGTGAAAGCTGAGATAGATAAACTCAGTGTACATACAAAGATAATAAATAATCTTTTTATAGGAGATACTATTCTGACTTGGGAGGGATGCTGATTATCAGAGCTCCTTCTAACTCTCGAAGAGCTTACTACTTAAGCTCATAGCATTATAGTCACATATAGAACAAATTATCTAGCCCGCAAACTTCAAAATGCAGCATAAATGATGGCCTTTGAAAGGTCAGTTTAAGCTACCTGTGTCTAAGAATGGCTATTTGAAGAAAAATGTCAATAAATCAAGGAACCAGAAATGTAAAATATATGTTACAATTTTCTGATAGTTGAACTTGCTGTAAATATTTAGTCCTTTATATATTTTTAAATATCTATAACAAGAAATTAAGCTAGGCAAGCCTAAATTACTCATGACATTTTACATTTGATATGTGGAAAAATCCATGACAATTATGAAGTAACATTAAATAGAAAGGGTTAAATTTTAAGCTATTTATGTACAAAGTTAATTCTCACCAGGTATTTACTGATGTAAAGATAGGATGATATAGCTTATCGTCACATTCAGTTATACCGTGTCACAAACTAGAACGACTGAAGTGCATTGGCTAGCCACTTCTTATATCATCTCCAAAAGGAATACTGTAGATAAACCAAGCCAAGAGTTTAAAATGTGCACTTGATAAACAACCTAGCATTCACTTTTATCTGCTTTATCAAAGTTGATATTTTAAAAAGGGGGGAAAACCCCTAGTTCCTTTTTTTAACAAATGTCCAAATGCAACTGAAGAATTTGGTAGGAACATTTTAAAGTTAATTTTTTAGAATCTTTTACAAAATGTTTAGAGTGGCAAGATGCAGTCAATATATCCAACTAAGAGTTTTTAACTACTGTTAAATAATATACAATGTGTGTTTTTAATGGGTTTAAATGTATTTTCCAGCTTGTAAAAAATTAATACATAATTTAAATGATAATTATATTTATGTAGAACTAGCTAGCAAAAGTAATCAAGAGTGATGAGAAATATAATAAATCAAACCATCAAATTGACATGGTATAATGTGAAGAGCTGAGTGAGACAAAGCAGTATCTTCTTTGGGAGAAATTGTGAGTGAAGCAGTTAAGACATGTGGTCTTACCTAGACAATAGGTCAAATCAACTGGCTACAGTCTTTGGTTTGTAAAAATAATGACATACATCAGCAGTAGACCAGCAGTAAGAGTTTCCTGTTTTTCTTTCAAACTGTTGACTGTTAAAAACACATCTGTAACATAACTTGCTATTACTGCATTCACTTGTTGTCCATTGAATTGAATACATTAAAATTTCCCAGTTATGAATAAAGATGAAAAACTCCAGCATTTTATTTCAGAAAATGATTACGGGATTAATACATATATTTCATTGTTGGTTCTGCCCTTAGTCCATGCAGCTATTAGATTTATTTATCAGTGGTCTCTTCCATAATAGAGACTACTCTGCAACCTGAAGATTATTTACTTAGTAAAATTCACGTTGCTACTCACCAGATACTAAAAGTAGGTAAGCATGCACTGAGCCACCCAGCACCCAGATGAATTAAATTTATGTTGCACTATTAGTAAAAATTAAAGCACAGTTTTTTAGTGATCTATAAAATTCTATATTTGAGATCATTTCTGAAATACTATACCAAGGCTTGAAATATTTCCATACTAAAGCATCTATTTCAAGCCTAGAACAAAATGATTAACATGTTACATAAAAATAAAGAGGTAGCAATGGAAATTTATAATGCAGACAGTGCCTGAAAAAGTGTTCTTTTTTAGACCAAATTAAGTGGTGAGCCCCTATATACAATTCTTTCTCTTGATTCACTGTAAGACAAAAAGAAAAATCTAACTCAATTTAAAGCTATTTATTTATAGCAAGTAGCATAAGTGCTATTCTGAGTTTCATATAGACCCATTATCTATGTCCTATAACATGACAAATTAGTATAAACCTATCTCCCATATGCAATCCAAGGGTACAGAGATTATCCACCTGATCACAGCTGGAGTAGAGGTAACCATCATATAATGATTTGACTGCAAAACAAGCCAAAGGCCTTTTTAAGAACACAACTAGTCAAATGCTCCTGTAAACTTTTAGAAAAATAAGAATGTTGAAATTATTAATTAAAAATGAAAATGTCAAGCTTGTGTGTTTACATATAGTTTGAAATAATTTTATTCTCTAAATAGTTTATGCATCTGTAATAAAATGACTTTCATTTTGTTTAAAAATGTTTTTGTTTCATTTAACAAATATTTAGGGTTTTTTTAGGTGATGAAACACATAATATTTTTGGATATTAATTTTAAGAAATACCCTGTTAGCCAGTTTTATGATCTTGAAGAAATTATTTCACCTTAGGATGTGATAGATGGGAACCTTACTTGTCCTATCCACTAAATGAAGAGATTGGACTGATGATTTCTAAGTCTTTCCAAATATTACATAAGCTTCGATTCGCAAAATGCATATAACCTTTAATAAAAAAACAATAGTGTTTGCTAGGAAAAACTACAAACTGAATGATGATTTTCAGTTTAACAAGGACTATTAACGGAGGCAGAAACAACAAAAAGAGTGGAATGGAGGAAATGCTGATTAAAAAAAAGAGACTTCACCTCATCACTCTGAAAACTGAATCCCTCCACCACCAAAAACATCCTGAAGTCTGGAATTGAACGTCTAAACATAAACTAAAAACAATAGCATAAGCAACAGAACATAATATGCTTTCAATTTCAGAAAAACTGATTATTTACAGAAAAATCAATATACTCTCTAGAATAGCTGTATAAATAATTTACCATTCTAAATATAATGGATTGTCATCTCTAGAGTGTTTGTAAATACAGCTATCCCTCATTACATATAAACCTAAACTGCAGAAAACTCAACCTTAAAAAAACTAAAAAAAGGAACTGATGTGCTTTAAATCATGTGAAATCATGAAATTAAGAATTTTCAAAGATGTAGTGCATTATATGGTAGATCATAGTACTCTTCAGTGAAATAGTCAAATATTCTAAGCCCAGTGCATAATAGAGTAGTATCTGTGATAGAGGATTGAGAGAGAGAAAGAGAACTTCTTAAAATCAAGTAATATCCAGTGATGGATAACATGCCCATTATCCCAGGGATGGGAAAAGAGACATTTGAAATGCCAGTGTTAGAAAAGATGGTATGTGTTTTAAAGAATGCTTTCAAGTGTGGCAATTTTAGCAAAGAAAAATTTGAAGTCATTATTGTAGGACTATATATAGTAGGATGAGAATTATTATTGTATCATAAAATATTTAACTTTTTCATTATAGTTTTCAAATTAGGCTTTGAGAAAATTAGTTTTTTTCTATGTTTGAGTAGTTAGTCTTCTCCATAAAAGTAATTATAGCTTTAACAAGTTTGTTGGACTAAACGTATAAAAACACTGCAAAATCTGCACACAAAAAATAATCTAAGTCAAAATTCTCCTAGAAATAAATTGGTTTCCATTTGGAGAATTCCAAGGATTGTGAAGCATGTGGTGAACTGATTCTATACTTTTGATTGAAAGACCTTTAGTGCAATACATATTAAGGATCTCCTCATGAAGAAGTAATATCTACAGTTTCACTAAAGTCCTCAATTTAGTCTGATTCTCACCCTCTGCACCTCTCTACCCTCCTACACCGACCCCCCCCAACCAATGGTGGATATTAGGAGGCCATGGTAAGTGACATAATTTGCAAACAGGCACAAGTGTTTCAGTGTGACCTAACTAAAGCCTTTTTCCTGATAAACTACTTGGTATTGGGGGAAAGTGACTTGTGAATTACTGTTCAGTGGAAGACTTTCTGTTGATGTGGATTTAACATAGCTCACTACTATGTTCGCTTTTGCATTATTGTCTCCAAAATATGACAAAAGCATTTAGAGGAGCCCCCATCCTCAACCAATTTTCAGTGTAGCCTCCATTTTCCAGGCTTCCCTTGACTTTACCTATTAAAATAGGCACACATGTATCTTAAAAAACCATTTTCCCTGAGGTTGCACTATGATGATCAACAGAAATTGCTTTGCCAGGAAAGATAATTTTATCATTGTATTTTGAGTCATTCTGCCTAAAGTGAAAATTACATTGAGCAAAAAATTCTACTGAAATTGTATATTTTACATTGTTATGACAAAAATTTAAAATATTTCACATAAAATTTTAGTGAAGGACTTCA
Organism: Alouatta palliata; assembly: GCA_004027835.1. Lineage (NCBI taxonomy): Eukaryota > Metazoa > Chordata > Mammalia > Primates > Atelidae > Alouatta > Alouatta palliata. The sequence goes on from PVKV010007585.1 coordinate 91,618, forward strand.
AAACAAATGTCATTAGACATTTTTCTCACTTTCAGTTTTAAATAGACAGATGATTTTCTATGTCATGTTTTAATATTTAAGCTATGATATTTACATAGATCACTAATCAAATACCCATCAAGTACTTACTGGTTCTTTGAAGAGAAAAAGAAAAGTACTTGGTATTCTTTCTTTTAAGTAGTAAAGTTGAATATAGCCCCAAAAGAAAGCCTGAAAACACCTAACATAAGCTATGGTTTTTATTTACACCCCTTTCCAAAGAACAGCAAAACATCAGTCTTTTACAAATAATCTATTTATTCATTTAAAAATATATTCTGAGTGCCCTCTATGTGTCAGGAATTTTTTAAATTTCAACTTCAAGCTTCTCATAAACTATTTTAATATTCTTACCCATTTTACCAGAATTTAAAATTTTGCTATCTTAATATTTTAGTTATTACACTGTTTATAACAAATATACTCTTTTATAAGCTAAATTTGTAATCAAAGGAATCAGAAGACTCTGATTGCTGCTAAAATTTAATTATTTTTCTTGTTAATCTCCTCTAATATCTCTCATAAAAGATTCTTCCTCTGTTCTGAAATCCTCACCATGTACAATTCTTATTTTCATTGTAAGAAAAAAAATTCTCAGCTTTTACCTCCAATTAACTGTTCAACTTACTGAAATCTGACTTCCCCAGCTTTCCACTGAAACTCCTCTTAACGTCAACAGCTACCATTTTGCCAAATGCTAAGGATTTACTCTGTCTTTATCTTCAAAGTTTCAGCAGCCTTTCACAAAGCAGATCCTGTGTCTTTTCTGAAATACTTCTCTCTGTTGGCTTCCATGATGCCAGTATCTTCTATTTTTTTCTTTCCTCCCTAGTTACTCCTGCTCCTCACTTTTGCCTCTCCTCTTCTTCTACCCATAATCTAAATGTTAGAGTACCTTCGAGCCAAGTGTCAGGCCTCCTCCTCTTTTCTGGCTATGCCATTTCCTGGATGATCTCATCTAGTAGGTTGGCCAAAATAACACTTATATCAGTGAATTTCATTCCTATTGGACCTCAGGCCGTCTGTTGTATAAAATATTTTATAACACTGCCTGCCCTCTTTACTATCCCCAAATAAAATTCACAAATACTGTAAATGACTTAGAGATATGATTAGAAAAAAAGTCAATATAGCAGCCTAACTCAAAGATAAAGAAAAAAGGAAATTAATTTACAATAAAATAGTATGATTTAACATGTAAATTTTTAGAAATGTCTTTATTAGCAGACATTTGTAGGTAATGTTTGTACCTATTTATAATGAATTTATAAGTGAGACAATCAAAAGCCATTATATACAAGAAGCAAACAAATATAAAAAAAGTACAGAGAGATAGAAATGGTTTTGAGAATAAAATCTAGTCTAGAGTGTTATAATAAATACAATTCATTTGTATATGGTAAGAAAATAACTACATGGGAATAAGAAAAGTGGCCAATATAAATTTTGCACTGTTGAAGTGAAGCCAATAAAAATTTGATGTTGTATGAATGAAGTTTTTTCTAAGTATACTACCAAAATAATTCTTATGTTATTGCATGGCATGAAGTAGTGATAAAGTATCTCAAAATCTCAAACGTGTTTTCTCTCTTAAAATTCCACCACAAATGGAAGCCTACATTTAGTCTCTAGTGCTTAAGGAGACACATGACTCTACTTCAATAGGCAAGAGGGACTAGCGTATAGATGAAAGACAGGCAGCAATATAAGGTGCTGTAGAGAAGTTGTGTAACAGTTCTGGAGACAGAATGAGACCTACACTGAGAAACAACAGGCAGCACCAAAACAAATATAACATTTCCATGTCATTTTTGCGATACTTATTTCTTATCTTGGCAGTGATATATCTTTTTTTAAGTTTTATTAGTGAAATTTCTTAATACATGTACACTATTTTAATTAACATTAGGTTCTGAGTCTGTTGCGAGGGGTTTTGTCTGTTGTATCAGGGCCACATTACGGCACTAAAACTCTTGATTTTTAATAGCTGCATTACAGCACTGAAACTCTTTAACACTAAATATGTGGTTGGAAATACAAGAATACATCAAGTATGAGACAAATAAACAGAGTACACAATTTATTTCATTATTTTAAGATAATATATTTGTTTCCTTCTTCTTAACAATCTTTTTGTAAGTTATTGGGCTTCTTATGTATCTGCCTTTTGAATAAAAAAGAATTATCATGCAATTAATTACTACCAATTTATCTTTATAAGGTATTCAGTTGGGGAGAACATTGAAAAGTTGTGTAGGACATGGGACAATAATTTGCTTTTCCAAAGTGTCATACACCACTCCTGATCATCTAGCATTCCCATCTGCTGACAGCCAAATGTCAGAACCTCCAAAATCATTGTGACATCTAAGTAATATACACATACAATTTCCAAACATCCCAGGATGGCAATGCAGTGTTTACTGTGAACCACAGATCTCCATGTGGACAACTTTGTGCCCAATCCAGACTTAGATCCAACTACCTACTTGACAAATACCTAGGTGTTTTCTTTGATACCTTCCTTTCCATACTTCCTAATCTAATCTGCAACACATCGTATTCGCTTTACTTCCAACAGATATTTTAAATACATTCAGTTCTTTCTATTTCCACCATCACTTCTCTAGTCCCAACCTTGATTAGTTCTCCCTTCCACCAGTGTGGTAGTCTACTAATTGTTTCTTACTATTCCATCATTGTTCTTATTTCAAATACAACCGACAGTATAAACTTTTTAAGGCATACATCAGATCATACCACTCCACGTAAAATCCTTCAATGAATTCCTAATGATCTAGGTGAAATTTCTAATTTTCCTATGGTTTTCAAGGCTTTTTTTTTTTAATGTATATACTTTTTATTGCATTTTAGGTCTGGGGGTACATGTGAAGAACATGCAAGATTGTTACATAGGAACACACATGGCAGTGTGATTTGCTGCCTTCCTCCCCATCACCTGTATCTGTTATTTCTCCCCATGCTATCCCTCCCCAACTCCCCACCCCCTGCTGTCCCTCCCCTTTTTCCCCCCGACAGACCCAGTGTGAGATGCTCCCCTCCCTGTGTCCATGTGTTCTCATTGTTCAACACCCGTCTATGAGTGAGAATATGCGGTGTTTGGTTTTCTGTTCCTGTGTCAGTTTGCTGAGAATGATGGCTTCCAGGTTCATCCATGTCCCTACAAAGGATGCAAACTCATCGTTTTTGATGGCTGCATAATATTCCATGGTATATAT